>JAGFMF010011627.1:1132987-1167674 GCA_019455555.1 Galemys pyrenaicus
CTTCCTTCCTTCCTTCCTTCCTTCCTTCCTTCCTTCCTTCCTTCCTTCCTTCCTTCCTTCCTTCCTTCCTTCCTTCCTTCCTTCCTTCCTTCTCCCTGCAGAATCTTCTTTTTCTTCTCAGCTTCACCCACTTAGGGAGGAACCAGGATTCTGGAACCTCTCCCTTTCCTGGGACGACCCTGTTACACAACTAGGACCACTTTTGGGGTGGAGCATCCACCTCCTCCCCATGTCTATGTGGATTTCCTCCCACAGCTCAAAGATAAGCAAGTGAAGCTCCTGGGTGGGTCTCAATGGTCCTGGACTGAGTGGGGGTAGGTGGCACACGCCCTTGCACGGAAGGGCACCTGTCCAGTGTCCAGTGTCAGTGTCCAGTGTGATCCCACCTGACCCTGAGCTGCTGGGAGAGACTCTGGACAGCTGTGACCCTGAACTGGAATAAGCATATTGGAAAGTGAATGAATGCCCACAAACGACCGTCCAATGCTTGAAGTGCTTTGGGTGTTTATTTAGAAGCTGGGTGATGCTTTTATGACCGGAAATATGCCCTAGGAACTTAACTCTTATTTACACCATTAGCCTGTTGTAATGTTGGCCTGGTGAGTCCTCCCAACTCTTCTTCTGGAGGACAGGTCTCTGTGTTGATAAAAAGGGCTGATCATTGTGTACCTGACTTGAAGTTTGTCAGCTGCCCTTAATATTACAGTTGGTATTGAAGAATTACTCCATCCCAGTTCAATGAAGAGGAGATTAAGATGTTTTTATTTAACAGTCAAAGTCATTTGGCTGTACTGAGTCTTATCATGCTGGTGTCCAGGGTGTTGTTACTAATAGAATTTCCTATACATATTAAGTAAGATAAAGTCATTGAAATTCATTTATTCAAGTATCTGCTAAGCACAAACTCCACGCCTGTCGCTGCCTAAGTGCTTAGCATATGTTGGTGATTCCTTTCATCATGACAGTATCTATTGTAAAAGAGGAAGACAGGCACTAAAATAATAACAAATAAATAAATCACAAGGGATATGAGATCCTGTAAACATATAAATAATTAGTACATCAGCATTGGGTATTTGGAGGTGAAAGCCTGAGAGCCAGTATTAAAATTCTAAATTTTTTAGATAGAACTTATCGCAAAGGAGATCCTTTTATGCAGGGCATTCCACACATAGGAGCTGATAAAAGCACTCTATTTTTAGAATCCCTAAAATTATTTCTCTCAATGCATGTGATCTTCAGACATCTCAATTCCACTTTCCCTTTCCAACCTCTTAAACTTTTTAGAGCAATTTCTAGGAAAAGTCATTCCATAGCTTGACATCTCTTTGTAAAGGCATTGCTATGTGAAGTCTTTGTATATCACAATGTGGTATTTCCAAACCTCAGCTTAGTTGTTTCTCAGTTCGATCTGTCGGGTCATTTGTAACCCTAAGTTATTAGCAGCTTGACATATATTTTCACATTCTTCATTATGTAGTAGGGATTATGGAAACTTTGATAGCATATGATATCAATGGTTTAATCTATTATGTAGAGCCACTCATTCAGAGTGCTGATGCAATCATATTTTTTCATTACGGTTTTGCCATTAGTGGTTTTTTCCTGCATAATATTTTTCTTACTGCCTTGTTTAATATCTTCATGATTTTTGGAAAGAATTCTTTTGTCATATGTGTTGCAAAATTTTCCCACTTTATTATCACTTAAAATTTTCTAACTCGCCATTTAATATAAGTGTGTGGAAAACAAAGTATGTGCTTGGATTTGGATTTTTTGAAAAAATTGTATAACTTTTTGCTTCTTCTGAGTGTGGTTGTTTGTACATTCCTGAGTATTTTAGAATTTTGAACAAGTCTTTATATGTAAACTAATTATGTAATGGAAAGTGTTTTTTAGCTTGAAAGTGTTTTTTAGCTTTGAAATGATTCAAGATAGATATTAGAGGAAATGAAACAAAAGCCTGAGCTCCATGAACATGCTCATTTGTGAAATTACAAATCTTTATACTTCAAAATAAATCCAAATCTTAAAAGGTAGGTACCCATCCTAAAAGAAGGAATAAAAATAATGAAATGCATTAGAAGTCAGAATATGCACTTAGTGGCAAATTAGAATGTGTTGCTGGGTCTTAGAAGCTCACCTAACCAATTCCACAAGTTTAAATAAATCCCTTCTCTTCTCTGGTTCTTATTTTCCTGCTAATAAAACAAGAGAGCACAATTATCCTGTTGGTTTTCCCGCAATGTCAGGAAGACTCTAGAGCTTAGAAAAACACTGAGAATCGGCAGAGCAAAACATAAACTTTCCCTCAAGAGTATTTATTACGAGAATAGCAGATTAACTCTTTGACAGCTGAGGAATAAAAACAAACTTCGAAATGAACTCAGAGCAGACTTCCTCCAGCTCCCCAATATGAGCCATCTAGAAGCAGACAAACCACGTGTTTCAATGGGTACATGTGGTTTTCCCACAAATATTGAATGACTACATTCAAAATGTTTCACACCGCACATCTGCATGATGATTGGAAGAGACCTTTGATACAACTGACATTATTTAGATAAAGGAACAGATTTGCTGACTTCGAACTCTCTATCATTTCAAGGTGCCTTGATGAAATGCAGGAGGGAACTGAGTTTATTCAAATTGGATTAATACACACTGATTTGAATAGTTGTACCCCACAATATTTGGTATTTTTTTGCTTCTCCTTTGCTCTTTTAGAATAACATTTTCCCTGCTCTTTGAATTTACTGTGTGATTATTTTTCCAGAAAGTACTTTGTATAGTACTTTGTTTCTGAGCCATGTGTGGCCATTTTATATCAGGTGCGGTATTCTGAAATCATAGTTTCATTATCTCTTGGCCTGTTTTTCAGAGGCATCCCCACCTCTCGATGGCATATGTCGAGATGGAAGCACTGTGCTTGCAAAAGAATAATAAGAACAACAACAATAATAATAATAACAATAAAGACACAACAAAAACCAAAAATGAAAAGACAAGGAAAAATTGGGGTCATTTGGTGGGGAGGGGGAGAAGGAGGGTTGAGGGCCGACGAGAGCACGGGGGACTGAGGTGATGGTGCACTAGTGATATGGTGATGGGGAATACGTGGGGATTACAATTGATGTCAAATATATATAAATAAAGGGGGAAAAAAAGAATAACACAGAACTGATTCTGACAAATGGCATGCTTTGAATTTCCCTTTCTACTGCTATTTCTTTCTTATTCTCACATGATGTTCTGCAGCAGTTACAATGAATCACGGGGCTGAATCCAACTTTGCAAATATATTAAAAGAAATTATCAGGCACTTCATTTAGATATAACATCCAAGGAAGAATCAAACAGTAACAACAAAAAACCTTTGCTAGGTACTGTTTCCCCACAAGCAAAGAAAAAGAAAATGGAATTAGTAGTCCTGCTTTCCTTTTGACAAGCACGCAACTGGACGATCTCTGAGGGGAACTAGCTGTAAACTTCTTTGGGTTTCGTTAGCTTTGTGCCCATTCCTTTTGGAGACCCACAGTGCACATGAGTCACACTGCCTGCCGCCTCTGCGCTTGAGTCTCTGTGATGTGTTTTGTTTACACTCTCACTCTTGGGCCACTGATGATGATGTTCGAACATTTGCTCTGGGCAACTGCGGCCCTGCAAACACCTTCACTCACACCAGAGGTAGGAGATGCGGTTACATACACCGATTGTCACCTCGCAGGAAATGGAATGGCGAGGCGTGTCCAGGGCAGTTTCATGGAGCACGTGACCACCTCCCAGATGGCAATGGGGAGTCTCTAATCTGTGGGGGCACATTTTAAATTGCTGCCTCCATGTTGCTTCAAGTTGTGTTATCAATCAACTTGTAGCTAAGACAAGCTTTCCTTTGGTGGTCTCTTCTTGACAATTTTTTCTATGATCATTGTGCAAAAATCAGACTGGCTTTTGTTTATCCAGGGGCTGATTTTTTGATCCTGTTACAAAGCGTGACGTTTGCATATCCAAAGTTTTCCTAGAAATCAGCACACCAATCTTTTTCAAATCAGAGAATGGTGAGGAGAAAGGTTAACTGAGACCATTTAATTAATTAACTAAAAACTAAGATCATTAAAGCTTCAGCTTCACCTCTGTTAGAGTTCACGATAAAGTAGGTAAACCCCTGCGCATTTTGGAATTATTTGTCCATGACTCAGTGCCACATACAACTATCCTGGGTAGTTAGAAGCCGTATTTTATGATATTCTGAAACAGGGGACAATCTTTTAAAATACAAGATAGCATGGAAGCTGACTGTATCCTACAGGTATTCAGATCTCTGCTACAGGTCCCTGCTGTTTAACCTTTGCAGTGTTTTCTTAAATCTAAATTATCAATGAATTCTGTAGATTCAGAGACAATATCAATGTAAGTAAATTTAAAGGAGCTCCCTCCACTTCTTGCTTAACTTTTCATTATTTTAATGGATTTTTCTCTATTCTATTTCTAAAAAGAGGTTCACATTTAAAAAAATTATTTTTAACTAAGGAAAAACTGGGGTACCCCATCAAGTATTACCACCATAATGTACCCACTACCAACTCACCCATATTCTACCACCACAGATTATTGTGCTTCCTTCCCTCTCTATTCTTCCCTCTCCCATAGGCCCCCTCCCCCTCTGGCATTTTGATTCTGTCAGCAATTAAGGGATTTTTAATTAAATATGAGAAACAATGTAGAAAATCATTTCCTTTTATATGGCAAATATCCGACTTCTTAAGTAGATAGGGAGAGAGATATAACCACAGGCAGGGACGGGTCACCTGTTTACCTTCAGCACAGTCTGTGTAGTGCAGCTGAGTGTTTGAATCTTCTTTTTTTCATTTGCAGAAACCGTTCAGCTTTCTATAGCTGTTAGGTAAACTTTGATAGTCTCCTTCTTTGTGATTGTTGTTTCTACAGTACCTCTCTGTACTGGCTGAAAATGCCTGTCTCTAGAAGGATTCGGGGCTCGTCCATTCCTTTCAGGAGGTTTCCGTGATTATGAGGCAATTACAGACATACTGTCTCTTTTTCCCTCTTGAAAGAAGTGGGAGATGACAAGAGACAGGCAACTGACATTAAATAGCCAAATAAAAGGTGTTTGGAATGTCTTACCTGCATAAACAGGGTGCCTTTTTATGACATTCAATTTGAATTCTCTAAGAAAAAGCTGCTTTTGAAAAAATGTGTCCTTAAATTGTATGCTTTCATGCCATTAAACATTTATTTTCTTCAAATATATCAGAATGTCATCCATACACAGCCTTATATTATCTCTAATCATAAAACACAACTAGGCTTATTGAATATGAATACATTCTGTCGTCTGGTGCACTATAAAATGCTGTGCTCTGCTTTTTGGGGGAAAAATATCCTTTTCCATGTAACTTTGGCTTATGAATATTATAACAGTTCTTTTCTGTTCACATCCAGTGAACTGAGACAACCTTCACTCTCATATTTGGAGTCTCCTTCCAAGAATTTGTCTTATGAAAATGCATAGTGGATGGCTGAGTGTCTCTGAAGAAAAAGCAATATGAAAAGCTCATAACCTTTATGGGCACTTTGTGTTTTGTTTTTATTTTTCAGAATATCTCAGGCAAAAATTTTCATATGTTCGCTTTTCAAAGAAAGGTTAAATTGATTTCGCAGTCAGAGTGGATAGCGGTACTATTTTTCTCATCAGGAACATTTCATCGTGGTGCAAATAAACATAATCGTGATGCCCCTCAATTAACAGCCTATTTGGAATCTCATTGCCACTTAGTTTATGAAACTATTTGCCTTCTGAATCGCTCTGGAAGTATTGAGATGTGGAAGGGCAAATGAGGGGAGGATTTTTTCTTTATGCTTGGAGAAATCTTCTCTTATCTCTTTCTTATTCCTTGAGAGTGAGGTATATAACTATATATAAAGATAGCGGAAAAACTGCTGATTGCCAATTAAGGACCTTTTATAGGGCAAACTGTTGCAGGTACAGAAAAACAAGTCAAGAGTACAATGGGATCTGGACTAAGCCTGGGAGAAGAGGCATACACTCTGAGCCGTTATTTCCAAGAGCTGAGATGTGGGTGCCTGGTCGTGGAGTGAGCACCTGAAGAGTCCTCCCGTGTCTGTGGCTCTGGAGCCACTGTCACCACAAACAAGTCACAGTCTAGAGGCATGCTAATATCCCGTGCAACATGCATCGTGAACTCTGGGTTTCTGAACAGGTATGGGGCAGGGTGGTTTCGATCCTCCACGTTCCCATAGAAGGAACAATCCCCACAGTCCCATGAAAACCTTGCAGTGGGAGGGCCATCCAGAAGTTCTGTACCTCACTGTGACGTGACTTCAGCTTCATACACTCCCCTGGCTAGGCCTGTCATTCTGGGTATGATAGCCTTAACATTTTAGCTAAAGCTCTTCTTTCAACACTACAGGTGATTTATGGGAGTAGACTTTTTTATATGGACATATTGAAGAGCTGTCAGATTGTGTTGATTAAATACTCAGGCTAAAGAGCCGAACTGCCAAGGTTGAAAACAAGACGGTAAAGCACACCACCTTGGAGTCTGTCAAAGACTTCTCTATGATTTAGTTTAGTTTCCTAATGAATAAAATCAGGGATGATGATGATGATGATGGTGGTGGTGATTGTGATGATGGTGGTGGTGATGGTGATGATGGTGGTGGTGATGGTGATGATGATGGTGATGATGGTGGTGATGATGGTGGTGATGAGGATGGTGATGATGGTGGTGATGAGGATGGTGATGATGGTGGTGATGGTGGTGATGATGGTGATGATGGTGGTGATGATGGTGATGATGATGGTGGTGGTGATGGTGATGATGGTGATGATGATGGTTGTGGTGATGGTGATGACGGTGGTGATGATGGTTGTAGTGATGGTGATGATGATGGTGATGATGGTGATAATGATGGTGATGATGATGGTGGTGGTGGTGGTGATGGTGATGATGGTGGTGGTGATGGTGATGATGGTGATAATGATGGTGATGATGATGGTGATGATGGTGGTGGTGATGATGGTGATAATGATTATGTAATGGCAAAGATGACAGTACCTACATCATAGGATTCTAGCAAATATTATATGACTTAATTTCTATAAAACACATGACAAAGTCTGGAACATGGCAAACACACAACATTCACTACTACAGTACTCTTATGGTTGTCGCAAAATTACATTGTCAAAATAACCTTGTTTGCATGCAGTAATCCCTAGTCATACTTCATGCATTTTCATAGCATCCGCTAACTAGAGGCACAATCATCAGAGATTTAGGAGGTGAAGGATGGCGTCTCAAACAAGAGAGACTTATTCTTAAACTCCTCTCTAACCACTACACTAATAGAAATTAACACCGGGGAGAGGGGAGAGCTTAGAGGAGGCACCTGAGTCAGCCTGATAGGTCAGGAGGTTCAGGACAAGCTTAAGAGGAATGAGTTAAATAATAGTTCACAAATCCCCATGGTTCTTTATTTTAGTCCAAATTCTTAAATATTACCACAGTTAATATTCATTGGGGGTCTTCCCAGATTTTTTTCTTTTTTTGTTGTAGAAGAACTGGGGTGCAGGTCAGAGGTACGGGGTAGAGAGGATTCAGTGGAGACAGAGTGGGGAGCAGAACAGGTGGATTTACTGAAATGCACTGCTGAGGGGAGCAGCAGGTGAGACAGGAGAGGTCTGTTGTGCCATGTGGGTCAGCTCCCTGGCCAGAGATGGAACTTAGGCCTTTGTGGTGAGAGCACTGAGACTTAATCCCTGGATTACCAGGGAGGCCCCCTCCAGACATATTTTTTAATGCAGGCACATGCACATGTTAACCAATCCGGACAAAAATACAAATTGTTCTGCAGCACGGGGTGCACCCTCTCACTGCTCTGAGATGCCACAGTTTAGGAAACACTCACATCTTTATGATCCTGAACGTACCTCTCTAGGAAGATGTCTTCTACTGTTTCAGAATCTCTTCTGTTCCTCAGTTACATTAGCAGTTTGAAAGCTTTCTGTACATGAATCAGAAATTCTTTTAGGCTTACTCTTAGATTGTATTTTTCTCCTTTCTCTTTTTGTTTTTGTTAGTAGTCTCTTCTCAAAGAAGGGGACTCACTGCAGCCAACTGCCAGTCCCTCCTTCTGAAGCCTCCTTGTGTGCCCCCTGTTCTCTTGGCTGCTGCTGGCTTCTGGCCTTCTAGTCTGTGGCCTTCGGCAGAGCTCCACTGGAGCTGTCAGCCCAGGTCTCACACCCACTCTTCCAATCACTGAGCAGGTTTTCAGGGAAGTCTCTTGCTTGTTTTTTTTTATTAATATAAAATATTTTAAAATTTACATATACTTGCCATCACTTGTAATCCCCATGTATTCCCCATCACCATCTCACCAGTGCACCATCACCTCAGTCCCTCGTGCTCCCATCTTCCCTCAACCCTCCCCCACCCCTCCCCATCAGGTGTCCCCAGTCTATCCTTGTCTCCTCATTTTTGGTTTCTGTGTCTTTATTGCTGTTATTGTTATTATTGTTGTTCTTATTCCTTTCAAGTCTCTTGCTCGCTTGACTGTTTCCTAGCTCGCTTGATTACAAATCCACACTCACCGGTTTCTCCCTGTTTTATCTTTAGTGATCTGTAAGATTTCTGCATTTCCTTGTTTCCTTCTAGGTACTCAGGGTCATCCCCAGCAAGGGCAGTATCTGAGGCCCAGGTCTGGTGAGGCACTTTTGGCCATCTCTGACCTGACCTTCTTACTATCAATTGGGCCAGGGAGAGGCTGACAGTCCTCCAGCCATAGGTGACCCCCGAGGTTCTACAGAACAGCCTTACAGTGGTGTTGGGTGGGGGACAAAGCGATGAAAGGAAGCTTACCTGCTGTCATTTGCTCGTACTATACACACAAAGATAATATTTTGTTTTGGCACAGGGTTTAACCTTTCAACAAAATACAGAAACTCACCAGAGTAAGTAATTTCTACATCAACCTCTCTCTAGAAGGTAATATAGAATCTCCTGCTTCATGAACCAGACAATGTATCTATGCCCTTGCCTAAATTTCCCTTAAGCCAAGTCCTAATTTATTATTTATTTCCATATAAAAATATGGAAAGAACTGGATGATTATCTACCTATCAGCAGACTCTACGGCTTTGAATCTGATATTTGTATTCAATCAAAAAGCAAATGTATGTGAAAACAGTTCATAGTTGGAGTGCATTTTCATAGCTGCAAAACTCATATCTACTTTGGAAAATCTATGCTCCCTTCTCTATCAGCTCTTTCCAACCCACAATACCTTCCCAGGCAAGATTAATTTCTTCAAGTCAGGGGAATCTACTGACTCAAAACTCCACAGCTAAATTTCTATATTTAGTCTATAATTACTTATGGTTGTTCTAGAGTAGAGATGGTAGAGAAAGCATAGCCAGGGTAATTACTAAGAATATGAATATAAGTAGCTGAATATTCTGCGTGTGTGTGTGTCTGTGTGTGTGTGTTGGGAGAAGGGGCTCCTTGTCTTGCTGCAACTATGGTTTGGGCAAGTTAATTAATCTCTATGTACTCCTCCCTCCTCCCCCAGAATATCTAAAATTATGAGAGTTAATTGCTATAATTATGTGCCAATCAATGGCCATGGTACCACACGTAGTAAATGCAAGTAACTGATGACGTGGACTTGCGTGCTTCCTCTGTGGCACAGTGGCAACTTTATAATACACATGTGTCTCCACAGTAAACTTTATTATCATTACCGACAGAAGATGGATAGAAGATAAAAGATGATAGGAACTCTGCAGGTACATGCTTCTTACTGTCTAGTAGCAGGAAATATAATTTCAACAAAATAATATCAAAATACTGAAAAGATGGAGCAGATGATATAGTACTTTTGGAACAATAAAGCAAAGGAAGCAAGCACAGGATCAAGTGGGAACTGAATTTCACCTTTTCCACCCCTAATGCAGATGCTGCCGAACTGACAGCATCTCTCTTTTCGGATTCGCCGTGTTATTGTCTCGTGCTCACTCAGCACACTCTCCAGATACCACCACTGAGTCAACCAGAAATGCGTCCTGGGTATGAACTATTGACCGCCCCCTTCTAAAGCAATGTTGTGCAAGGGGCTCAAAAATGCACTTTAAAATCAGTGAATATGTTTCTTCAAATAAAAATAAAGTAATAAGTCAGAAGGCAAAAGGAAAATAATGGATGGTTTCACTTCTAGGGGGACTATAAGGGAACCAATAAGGGATGGAGGAAAAGAATAATAACAATTAAAAAAATCACAACACAACAAAAATAAAAAGAAATGGACATGGACATTTGCATGGACAAATCAGAAACACTTTATGTGTAGGGAGAGGGACTGGGATGAGGGCAGAAAGAGCACAAGGGACTGAGGTGAAGGTGCACGGGTGGAATGGTGGTGGGAAATCCATGGGGACCACAACTGATGTCTAATATATATAAATAAAGGGAAGAAAATCTTATATAGTTAAAAAAAAATAAAGTACAAAGGCCACAAGTAGTAAAGTGAGGCATGCTCAGAAGACAGAAACATCTTTAGGAAAATAATCCTCAGGTGAACAGTCAATCTAATGAAGGGAGAAGACAGGAAAAAAAAGGAGATATTGAACTTCTTTTTAAAATCTATGATTTACATAAAAAACTTCCACAAAAACAGAAAAATTATGAAGCAATGAAGACTCAGTAACACACATATTACTCACATGTGGAATTTGAATGTGCACATAAATTTATAACCAGTGTGGAATAAACGTATTTAATATTCAAAAATATAAAGCAAATTCCTAGATACTGCAGTTTAATTTAATTTTCCTCAAGTCCTGAAAGCAATTCTTGTAAAATATATTGTAACTTAAATACATTCAGAATATAATTTCCTTTAAGAATGCATTTTTACAGCACATTCATCTAGTTGCTAGATGTTACATGAAAAAAAGTATGGAAACAGAGAACCAGTAAAACTCAAATAAAATAAATAATATACTCATTTTCAAAGACTGAATCCCAGAATATTGGTCTTAAACCTATTTTAAAGAATGAACTGATCCAATCTTTCCTCAGTTTTGCATTTTTTTTTAATCTACGTACCGATACTTTCCCTTTCACCATTTATATCTTTTGTGTAAAAGACACAGATTCTTATATATAAGAATACCTATTTCTAGGGCCTCCCTGGTGGCGCAATGGGTTGAGCGCCATACTGTGAAGCATCCACAGCACTGCAGTGCAAGTTCTACCCCCGGCCAGTAAGGAGACCCCACGTGGCACAGCAGACCTCTCCTGCCTTGCTCACTGCTCCCCTCAGCAGTGTAGTTCAGTTGATCTGCCTGTTCTGCTCCCCACTTTGTCTCTGGTGAGTCCTCTCACCTCCCTCAACTCTGGCCTGTACCCTAGTTCTTATATATGTAAATAAATAAATCTTTTAAAAAAATACCTATTTCTAGAAATCACCCGAGACTCATCTTGAAATAAGGTGACATATCAATTAATTAATTGAATGTCTTCTTTCCCTGTTTAGCATGTGAAGATGAGGGTTAGAAAGTGCAACTAACTCAGCCAAGCACACGGTTGGACAATCGGAAATCAGGAGAAGCCTAAGATCCCTGAGGCCTCGGATCTTAGCACACAGTTTATCTTCTGTTTGTTTGCACATGTCAGTTAACAGGAAGTTTCAAGTAATTAACTATGCATAGAATCTTTTCAGCTATGAGATAAAGTCATAAGTAATGCACAGCGTGTTTGGATATGGGATGTGTTATGTTAACTGCATACATCCAGGTGCACACAAACAATAAGGGAAAAATACACGTGAGATTATGATATTGGAGTCCATTTTGATAAGTATCATCAGGAAACGTCTTGAATGAGGCTGCTGCAAACTTATGAGAATAGGCTAAGCACCACGAGTTATGGCAATTAAATTTGAATGAGAACTAAGATGAAAAGCATAATACACATTGAAAATGGATAGAGGGTTCTATGGTGATTTCTCCAAATGGTGTTTTTTGGATCATTAGTTTCAGAGTAGTTTAATAAACGTTCCAGTGGAAAAGGGCTCTTTGGTCAAATTCATCTGGAAGATTTTTGGTTAGAGGACATTATCAGTTTCCAACTTTATAGGTGAACTCAGGGATTATGGCGTGTAGATCTACTCTGTGTATCTCCTAGAGGGGAGCTCACCTGGACTAAGGTGAATCTGCAACAGAGGGTGTCCCCAGAGTTGTGTTCCTTGGGAGATCTATTCAAAAAACTTTTTACATTATATTTTCCTCACCTGTCATTTATGACCGGTGACATGTGCATTTAATTCCTTAACACCTTGAAAGAGTGCTCTCCGCATAAGTAGGTAGCTTTTAGGAAGAACATTTACTTTCCTCCATAGTAAAAAAATCTTGAGTCCAGACTTAACAATGAGAATATAATTTTAATTTTCCGAGTCCATGACAGATATTTTAAAAGATGAATCTGATCATAAACTACAGCAAGACAGTACAGATTATTCTAGGGACTCCTTTATTATTACTGTTTTCACTCCAAGGTAAAGATTTATAGGTGGATTAAAGGTAAGTCAATTGATTATTTATATGGTGAGGTCCTAATTTCACACTTCAAGAAAACACAGGATATGCTTTCCCAACGTTGTTTCTTATGGGAATGTCCAAATGAAAATGAACAATTACCTTTAAGCACATGGTGCATACCTTCAAACTTTGTAGGAAAGGAGAAAAGTTGTGGGGAAAATAGTTTAATGAGGCAACTTCTATGAATGAGCAAAATTCAGGACCTGTCAAAAATATGCCACTAAGCTCAGTGGGTGGTGTTCTCCAAATGCAAGTCATTTCATATTTTGTTTCTTTGAAAATAATTTAATACCATTGTTCTTGTTTACTTGCAGTGATTACCATTTGAAATGCACCCCAGGCTACCGCTGGTGAAATTGATCTACCCAGTAGGTTGGATGTGTGATGGCACCACCAAGAGTCAGAAATCAAACACACACCAATTAAATAGCTTACTTATAGTAAATATATTTGCTGCCAATCTCTGCAATTGCATTGTTTCATCTGCAGTTCACACTGCATCATACATTGTTAACTCAAGCCACATATAATAAAACTCTGAGGTTACTTAAGAAGTGACTTTTCTTTTTAACTCCTGATATAGTGAAAAACTTCTGGAATAGCAGAGTCACGTGAAGAGTGTTTTAAGCTGTCAGATACAGTACTTCCTAACTACACATGGTTAGTTGAGTGAAATAATGCTAAGTCATTAGTTTCTCAGTTCAGCATTGCCCTTCACAGGAAGCTTGTGGTTTTTATATTTGTGTAGATACAGAACATTGACATCATCACCGAAAGTTCTAAGAGGCAGCTTGTAGATCCTCTTCTTCCTGAATGAGATCCCAAGATATATGGTGACCAGATTGCCCAAAATCTGCTTTTTCAAATGTATCTTTCTTTGTTCAAAGACTTCAGATGATTTGTTCAAGCTCATATTCCTCCATCACTAGATTTAAAAGGAGCTGGGCTGTGTGTATATTGGTGTGAGTGCATATATTCTTGAATGTGGGTATAAGATCATTGGGGGTTGTCAGTGTCTTCAAATGAAATTTAGATATGTGTTAATGATCTTTAAAATTTTTTGAAATGAACCGATACGTAATTTACATAGGAAAATACATTTTAAGTGTAGAATTCCACAAAATCAAATAAATGCATACGCTAATATGAATGCCAACATCTCAAGATATAGAACATTTCATCATCCAAAAAGGTTCTCTCATGATCCTTCCCAGTCAAACTCATACCAAGGTCCAGTCCAGGTAATTATCACTGTACTCTCAGTCATAGAAATGAGATTTCTATTTTCTACAGTTGGAAAATGTCCTCTCTCTCTCTCTCTCTTTCTCTCTTTCTCTCTCTCCCTCCCTCCCTCCACCCTGTCTGTTTGGTTTTATCCTGTATAGTTTTTCTAAAGTCATTTTTTTGGTTTGTTTTTAATAGTGTTTATGTATCATTTGGGAATTTCTATGTAGATGATCAAGCCATTTATAATTGAAGACTGTTCTAGATCTTCATTTCCAGTGAAGACTGAAAATGTCTCTATGTAGCCATAATTATTTGGCTAGAAGCTCCAGGACAACACTGAATAGAAATGAGAAAAGTAAACATCTTGCATCATTCTTGAAATTAAGTGTAAACATCCCATGTTTCATCATGAAGCATGAAGTAAGCTGTAGGTTGACTACCCACCTCTCTATCCTATCCTGTCCTGTCCTAGCCTACCCTGCCCTGCCCGGTCACAGGGTCTGTCCTTATGTAAGTGTAGCTGTGGGAACTAGCTCTTAAAGCAGTCTCTTTAAGGCCATTCTTTGTATCTGATGTGGGTGGTTGAACTCACCAATACAGGCAGTTAAAGAGGGAAGATAAACGTAAAATGGGGTGATCGAGGATGAGCTGAAATTTACAAACATGAGTAGGAACCTAAGTGATGGACTGAGACTTGGGGATGTTTCCTGATCTTCAAACTTCAGGATGAGGGAGGACAAAAGTCAGCATGAGGACAAAACACATCTGACGTGGTGGTATAAACACTGCATCTTTCAATAGCAATAAGGATGTTTCTCGACCTACTAAGCTTTTCAGTTGAAGAACTACCACATCGAGTGTTTAAAATACTGACACTTTTTAAAAAAGATTTATTTACTTATGCATACAAGAACTGCGGTAAAGGAGAGAGGTGTGGAGGGTTAAAGGATTCACCAGAGACAGAGTGGGGAGCAGAACAGGCAGATCTACTGAAATACACTGCTGAGGAGAGCAGCAGGTGAGGCAGGAGAGGTCTGCTGCCCCATGTGGGTCCCCTTCCTGGCAGGGGATCGAACTCATGCTGCAGTGGCTGCAGATGCCTCACAGTATGCTGCTTAACCTCTTGTACCACCAGGGAGGCCCCAATACTGGCATTTAAGTATTTAAAATTAAAATATTTAAGGATATGCAATGAAATGTGAAATAGGTGACATATTTCCAAGAAAGTACACTGGAATGCTTTCTTTTTCTTAGCCTTTTATGCTAAAAGAATATAAAGCATGATTCTCAAAATTTGTTTAATTCATCAGTGAAGGAACCATCGAGAATATAAGGGCGCTCACTTCAAGAACAATTGCGCAGGAGGTTTTTGATCCATCAAGAAAGGAATGTCTAAATATGTCTGAGTAGGATTGCTAAATTATGTATAAGACTGGCTGTTTAAAGGCCAATAAATTACATTATCAATATCGTCTGGTTAACCTCTAACTTTATAGAGCTCTAAACGACTTGCACATTTATCAGCTGTGGATTGTTAGTCAAATATACGGTAACCACAACGTGACACCTCCAAGAGTAACAGATGAGTGTCCAGCGAATTGTTATAAAATGCTCTGACGCAGTATCAACAGCAGTTATTACTATGCTGCCTCCTTCCAGATGTGGGGCACAGATGCAAAGGTCACCTTGTTGTCTACACCAAGAAGCCTTTTGGGTTCAGAGGCATGACATGATAACTCCCCACCCTGCACACATTATTTACAATGTACAACACAGAGAGACTTAGGTAAGAAATCAGTATACAGCAGCCCCACAAGACCCTCATTTATCTTCTGGCTAGTAAAGTCCATCAGTATGTGTAAAGGAGGACAAAACTGCCAGGGAATCCCCAAGGAGGACGAGACAGCTGCAGACCCACTGGTAACCCTTCCTAGCCCATGCGGACTATAAATAATGCTTCCATGTACTGTCTAGCATTTGTTTTTGGTGATAGTGATTCTTTCCTAAAGGGAAAAAAATTGGGTCTTTCACACAATTAGAAAAGGGACACATGCCAAATACTTTGTAGAACTCATAGAGCTCGTTCATTCGTTCGTTACAAGTCAGTAAAATGTTCCAATGATGCAAAGGAGAATGCAAACAATGCACCCATTCTCTAAGCAAGGAGGAATGCTGAAATGAATTTAAAGTGAATTCCAAACTAGTCAATACATATAGGATGATCAGCAGCTGCTTCCTGTGAGATTCAATTTATTAGCATTTCTGTGGAAAAATAACAATTTACAGGATCACACCTTTAATGCCACCTACCGAGTTCCAAAACAGTTCCAAAACAATGAATGAGAAAACCCAGAAGGGTCAGCAAGACGGCAACCTGGGAATCTTGTGTGTGGGCGTGTGCACATTTCACAATGTTTCACAGTTGTCCCTGTCAGTGGACACTTTTATCAGGTGTTTGCCTGGATTGCTAGGGGAGGCTCTGACATCGCATCAGCAGCAGACCTCGTTTTGCCTCCTTACAGATGCAGCTTTGCTGGTCAGCTTGTTTCTGCACCAAATGCCCTTTGGGGTTCAGAGCCATGAAGCGGGCACTCAGCCCTCTGTGCTAATTCATGTTTATCAAGTGAACTTTGCAAAATTCCAGGTAAGGACCTGAAGCGGGTTTCTGAATCAGGGCCGCTCTCTCATATGTGCAGGGTTAGGGATACTGACAGATACTTGCTTCTTGAGTGCTGTGCCCATCTAGCCAGTCGTCAGTCACATAGAATTCTAAGCAACTGGAAAATTGAGAAGTTCTGAAACTCAGCTCAGATCGACAGAGGGTGAATCTTTAAACAGTCTCCTTTGTAGTTCTCATGCATCTTAAATTTTTAGAGCTATTACCTGTGGCATAATACAGATCAAGAAATGATACAGCTTCAAAAGCCTTGGAATTTCTTGAGTGCACGTGTGTCTTATGAGGCTTAATGCGGTAACGTGATGGACCCTGAGATGGCTTCAGAATGGAGGGTGGTCCCCGGGCAATTGAACCCTGTGATGAGAGGGTTGGAATATGGGGCCAACCTGACCCAGGAGAGGAGGGGGCCTGCAGGTTAACTTTAGTTATATGTCCAATGATTCCATTAGCCAAGATGGAATGGCCCAATAAATGAGGAAGGCCCAGTAAAAACTATGGACATCAAGTTCAGTGACGCTTTCTCATCAGTGAACACTGTGACCCTGTGTTCTGTGTGTGCTGTATGATGGCTGGCGTGTGACGCTGCCACATACTACGTAAGTGTGGCTCACTGGTTGAATACGTTAATGTTCTGATTCTAGCTCTTTTAAAAAAATATTTATTTATTTATGCATACAAGAACCAGTGCACAGGCCAGAAATTTGGGGTGGTGGTGAGAGGATTCACAGAGACAGAGTGGGAAACAGACCAGGCAGAATGACTGAAACACACTGTTGAGAGGAGCAGCGGGTGAGACAGGAGAGGTCTGCTGCACCATGTGGGGTCACCTCCCTGGCCAAGGACCGAATTCATGCTGCAGTGGCTACAAGTAGTTTCATGATGCAATGCTAAACCCCATCAGGGAGGCCCCTGACTCTAGCTCTTGAGTAAATCATCCTGGACTGAGAATTCTATGAACCTGGGTCATTCATGGTAGGGTTTGACATTTTCTGTCCACATGGACAGATTCTAGAAAGCCATGGCTAACCCATGGGAACACTACTGTGTGCTGAAGGCTATATATCCCCATAAAATTTGACATACTCTAGCACAATAAATTCAGTTCAGAACAGGTCAACATAAACTGACCATCCAAACTGTGGTTCAGACATTGGCCGTTGGCACCTCCGCTAGAATTAAGAGGTGGAGAAGTATCTTGGAATATGATGTGCATTTCATTATCTCACAATATAAGGAGGGCTGTGGTCTGTATTGCAAAATGCTTAATTTGTGAAGCTTAAACCCAGCAGAGAAAAGAATTTAATTAAATATTCATCACTAGGGAATTAGATTATCCGGAGAGGGAAAGAAAATCAAAAGAAACTGATATTCGGCATTCACAAATAGCACAGTGCCTTCCAATCTCAGAAATGACACTTTAGTTTTCATTTCCTATAATTATGTAATTTGGAGGGGAAGTTAAGACTCTGTTGGACACTGGATATGTGGTTAAGAAACATGGTTTTATTCTTTGTCCACGGGGGAGAGTTGAAAAACTCTGATCAATGGAGTGAGGGGAATGGTGCCTGCGAAATAACCACAGCCAGGTGACTCAAGGAAGGTGGAACAAAGAGAGAGAGTTGCAATTCACAGAATGTAGCTAGTAAACTTTTTGTAGGTTTATTATTTTTCTGAAAGCTTTGTTTTTTTAATTCGTAGGGTTGAACCTGCAATTTACTCTTCTCATGCAGAGTGTGCTTTTACTATTTTTTTTCTTTCTTTCTTTTTTTTTTTTAGATTTATTAATCTATGCATACAAGAGCTGGGGTACAGGCCAGAGGTGCAGGGAGTGAGAGGATTCACCAGAGACACACTGGGGAGCAGAACAGGCAGATCGACTGAAATACACTGCTGAGGGGAGCAGTGGGCGAGGCAGGAGAGGGCTGCTGCACCATGTAGGTCCCTTCCCTGGGTGGGGATCGAACTCGCACTGCTGTGCCACAATTGCTTCACAGTGCAGAGCTCAACCTGCCATGCCACCAGGGAGGCCCCATTAGAAGTTTTCTAACATAACTGTTCTAGAAATGAAAGGTGCCTAGAGTGAGGCAGAATGCCTTGTAAAGTTTGGTCAAGCTAAGGGTAACATGAAGGTACTTTGGTCATGTGTGTGGACTTGGTAAGTCAGAAATTCTCAGAGGCCGCTGACAGGCTGGAGCAGCAGGGAGGACAGTGATGTTGCAGGGTAGGCCTGAAGGCAGTCCCGCTCATGGAATCTCCACTCCCTCAGTCATTTTCTCTTAAGTCCTTCAACTGATTGGGTGAGGCCCACCACATTATGGACAATAATCTGCTTTACGCAAATTCTAGGTATTCAAATGCTAACCACATCTTTTACAAATACCTTCCTGGCAGTATCTAGGCTGATGTTTAACCCAAAACCTGGATACCCTAACCAAACTGACACATAAAATTACTCTTCATAAACAGTGAGCCTGGAAGAAAAACCTCAAAAAGTTTATATGAAATTCTGAGACTCACTCCTGTCCCACCACCACTGAATCCATCAGTTCCCTAATGGGGGTGGAAATAGGGTAGCTTGATATAGACTAAGTTCTTGGGAGTTTGTTTGTTTTTTTTTTTTTTTTATCGTTTCAGAGAAGCAGAAACAATCACAATTTTTCTTTTCTGGAGAAGGAAGCTTGCTTTGACATACACAAATATCAGAAGAATGCCCTGAGGCAGAGAAGCAGCTGCTTTTTAAGAAAAGGAGCCAATTTGGAAGCAGAACTTTCCATGGCCATATATAGTAAGAAGACTCTCACCTTCTGATGATAAGGGTGTATTATTTCCGTATCTGCAGGGGACCCAGCGCACAATGTGAGAGTAAAAAGATTTGTGATTTACATTTTCACTGTGATATGGCAGAGAGATGTGGAAATATAGCTTTTCTTAGAGTTAGTTTACACACCTACAACCCATGATAAGAATTAGATGTAGTTAGCCTTAGAAATGATAACTTTAGATGTTGTGCTGTGCTAGGTACTTTGGGAAAGTAGGAGATAGGAGAACAAAATAGAAAGATGCATTCAAGCACTAAATAGAGATGTTAAGAAAAGCTTGCAGAAGATGAAGTTATTATTCACCTGATGTGTTGCTATCTCTCAGATCATTGGATACACCTTAAAATGCAAATTGCTCCTTTCTAGATATTGGCATTTTTTTTTTTATCCAGGGGACTGAAGATAATTTTGATTTTCTACCGGGTCCTGCCTTTCAACTTCCAAAGTCCTGTAGAAAAGCAGAGTTATTTTAATCTGTTCCCATAGATTCCTCCTCCTCCTCTTGGAACTGTTATTACCCTGTACTATTCAGCTCAAAAGAGCCTACTAAAGAAGATCATCTAGGAGTTACAAAATTAAACCATTCTGGAGCACATTTATGGAAACAAATTTGCTAGTTATTTAATCATTTTCTCAAAGATTCATGATTTGCATACAAGATTAAGTTATTGCTATAGTTTTCAGAGCCCATACAGTACGTTCCTTTTTCTCCCCTATTCCTCTCTTATTTATTCTTATTTAATAGTGAAGAGTAGCAGAATATTACACCTGAAAATAATACCAGGCAGGAGGACTATTTTGAGCTGAAGGCAATTGAAAAGAAGCAGCTAGAAGAGCTCTCTGCCCTCCTCTCCTCCTGTTTCTAAAAGCAGAACATAAATTGGCAAAGGTGTCTTTGCTCCCTTCTCCAGCAGGAAGGACAGAAGTTAAAACTGAGACACCAAACTGACCTTAGCCAAAGACGGTGCCAGAGAAGGCTGCAAAACAAACATTAATAACTAGACTTTATCTACTGTTAGTTCTCCACATATTTACCTGCCCACAATGTAAATTTACCTGCTACTCAAGCAACGCAAAGTCCTTTTCCTTTGTGTTGTCATTTCTCTAAAAATGCATTGTTCTTATACTAAGATGCTATTAGAAGTTCAAGTTTTAACCACCCTTTTGAGTTATCACTGCATTCTCCCATACGAATGAGAGATGTGCACATTTAGAAACTTGTGATTGTTTCACTCTTGTTAACCTTTATTTTTTAAAGATTTATTTATTTATGCATACAAGCACTGGGGTACAGGCCAGAGGTGTTGGGGGGGTGAGAAGATTCACCACAGAGAGCGGGGAGCAGAACAGGCAGATCAACAGAAGTACACTGCTGAGAGGAGCAGCGGGCACAGCAGGAGAGTTCTGCTGCGCCATGTGGGTCCCCTCCCTGGCCAAGAGCAGGGATCGAACTCGTGCTGCAGTGGCTGCGGTTTGCTTCATGGTGCGTTGCTTAACCCGCTGCACCACCAGGGAGGCCCTTGTTAACCTGTCTTTTGCAGGATCTCAGCCAGAGAACCAAAGAGGGTAGAGGGGAAAATGAAAAATCTGTTCCTCCCCTACACTACTGGAGTTTGCTTTCATGAACATCCCCCCCCCACACACACACACACTTAGAATGCTAAGTATTTAGTCCTTGGAATGCATAAGAGTGAGTGACTAGTTTGCCATATTTACTAACTTCTAAACCCTCATCAGTGGTATAATACTATATAAATGAACAGTAGTTCAGAAAAAAAAATAGATCATTAACTGAAAACAGATTGTAGGTGTGAACCTGACTTTAAGATCTTAAAACCTGGGGAATATATTTGTTTTTCAATATATAGCTTACATTAAAAGTCAGGAAATTGCATATAAACCCAGATTTATAGACCTCCTGAAGGAGATCGGCCAAGCTGGACTGGAGCAAGTTTAGGGTTCCCTCTTGACCACAGAAGCTCCAGCTGAACAGCTTCTTTCCTGTCTCTCGTCTTACACCCAATGTGTCTCCCGCCACTACATGATACACCTGGTCTGCCAGGTTTTCAGTGCGCGATTGAAGGTTTAAAAGGACACCGGCTCCATATGCAAAGTGAGTTTTAAAACATGTTTAATGAAACATTGTGTGTGTTATTTTGAAATGTCCTTCTTTTCTGATTCCTTCTCCTTCAACTACTGCTCTCATAGGAGGATGTATTAGTTTCTTGCAGCTGCTGTAACAAATGACCACAAATTGGCTTCACACAATAGAATTTGTTCTTTCCCAATTCTGGAGGGTCAGTAGTTCAAAATGGAGGTGTGGGCAAGGTCCAGTTCACTCCAAGGTCTTTAAGGGAGAATCTTTTCTTGCTTCTCACAGCTTCTTGGAGGCGCCAGTACTCCTTGGCATGGCACTGTGTCACTCCAATATCTGCCTCTCTCTCTGTGTCGTTCCTACTCCTGGCCGTGTCTCTCCTTTGGTTGTTTTGAATAGAGACATTTGTCTTTAATAAATTTCACATGCTGGCCCTTCTGGGTCAAATACTATGTACTTTTCAAAGTACCCTGGGCATGTTTGTTACCCACATATTTCTGAATGATTTCAATATAACTTATTAAGTTTGAGCCCACCCTGATAATCCAGGATAATATCTTCATGGTGGGTTGGGGGCACCATCCAACCTACTACAGAACTAATGGATGTTTGATATTGTAGGATGGGCCTCCCCAAGATGTTTTAGAATAGGCCCTCCCTACCTGTCAATTTGGCAGGATGTGGATCATTTCAAGATGAGATGATCAAGGCCTTGCATGCTCAGGAGAAATTTTTATCATTCTCTTATCAACTAGAAGAATACACATAGAATTGGGGGTTTACCAGAAATAACTAATACGGGAGGAACCTATCTATATGGCAGGGCAAACACCTAACTATAGAGGATTTGACTTTATCATAAGTCACCCTCTCCTCATGATATGTATCCCTCTTTTCTCGCTCCTTGAAACCCCCTTCCTATCCCATGCCTTAGCTCAGTACATAAACTACCTCCCACAAATCTCCCTCATTTGCCTCCTTCTTTTAGAATCCACATCTATGTAGATTTCCCATAGGTTAGTAATTAAATTTGGTTTTTCCTCCTCCTGTTTAATTGCTGTTAATTACATCACTTAACTAGTCCAAGAGGAACCTGGTAGGGTTAGGTAGAAATTTCTCATCTCCCTGACAATATTTCTGATAAATTCTTTCTCAGTCATCTGACCTTGAGAAAAATCTTCAATTCGTAAAATTCTCATCTTGCCAACTTTTGATGCTCCATTACATGAGCTTAATAATATTTCCAGGAATCTCTTATACATCAGCATCCAGAGACATGCTGGAAGAAGTGCTATTAGCCCCATCTAATAGCAAGCACCATGTATAACCCAAACGCTAATTATCAGGGGATTGGAAAAATAGATACAGGTGAGTTCTTTTCAAGAGTGAAAATGAACACAATAAATTTTGCACAACAAAGAACATAAGCTTAATATTAGTCCCAGTAGTAAGTCGCAGGAGAAAATATGCACAGACAGCATAGCTTCATTTTTATGAAGCTCAAAACATGCAAAACTAAAAAGTAATATAATTCATACTTCATGTGTAGGTGATAAAACTAAAGTAAAGCAAGTTAATGGTAAACAAGAGGGTTAAGGAAGAAAATAGACTTCAAAGGTATGTGCTGTATATATTTTATAAGGTTATACTTATGCTTGTGTGTATATATACGCACATATACATCCAAACATATATGTGTGTATATGTAAGTAGATGTATGTATATATAAGTATATAGTTGTATGTGTATATATGTACTTACATATGTGTGTATATATGTGTATAAAATCTGTGTAGACATCAATCTGTGATGGTTGATTTCTGATTTAGATTGAGCATGGCTATGAGTCTCCCTCGAGATGACTTTCTTTAGTCATTTTTAGTCATTGTTTATGTAACTCATAGATTGAATTGCTTTTGAAATAGACTTTCTCCAACTTAATTTAGTTGGGAATAAACAAATTTGACAATATTATATAATATTACTTCTCCAAGATCAAACTACTAGAAACCTTTCTTTAAATTATAATTGTATAAATGGAAAAATTTTCCCTTACAGCAGCACTTGCCTTGGAGATAGCAAATGAAAACTGTTTCACTAAAATTATTCTAATCAGCTAGCATTGTCAAGGAATCATAAACTTCAAGTGACACTCCTGCCCCCTCCCATCCATAAGCTAGACTGTCATTAGAATTGACTGAAGATGCTTTCCGGACCAGGGAATAGTGTGATTTGTTCAGACTATTGTGAACAGACCTGGGACGCCTACCAATAGGGCTAGCTTTCTATAGGAAGGCCCACCATGAAATAAGCTTTGAAATCCATGACAAGAAACAGGAAACATTTGGGGTCATAAAACAGGGTCAGGAGGTTGTCAAGTGTGGGCCCAGGCATGTCCAGGAATACTCAGACAAGTACACCTAGAGGATGGAGCTGAGACAATACACCCAGGATGGAAACGCCACCAACCATTGCTCCACAAACTTTTCACCTGATTTGCATATCACTGGACCAATCAGAACTCAGTTGACTTACTTCCAGCCTCATTTGCACAGCGAGCCACCAATCAGAACTTGAGAGCTCTCTAACCCTGATTTGCATACCAGGCCAGAAATGAGAACTACCCTGCATTATCTATGTGGATATAAAGCCCTCTTCATGCAGGCAACTTGGAGGTTCTAAAGGAATCTTGAATTGTTTCCTGGGCTTACAATTTGTTTTGCTTTTAGGTGTCATTCATGCTGAGATGAGGACCCCCCAATTTCACCCCCAAATACTCAATGAAATTCTTCAACAGGATTTTTCTGAAGCTGGTAAATAAACTCAGCATTAAAAGCTGTTTTACTTTGTTTTGTACTGGCTCTCGTCAACTGCAGTACTTTGGAAAACTAGGTCTAGGGTATTGATTTAAAAATTATTTAGATCTGAAAATACACTTAAGAGAACAAAGGTGAAGTGACATTTAGTTCATGTTTTATCCTTTGGGTTGCAACATTGTTAGCATGAATGTCTTCTCTTCCTAATTTCTTAGAACTATGCTATCTGTTACATTTCTACATCAAAATTCAAAAATACTTTTCCCTTTCTCCTTCCTACTATATTCTGTGCTCACAGCTATAACAACGGTAGCTTGCAGGTAAGGTGTGTTTGGCTGGTTGGTTGTACTTTGAGCTTTTCGAGACATTCCTTGCCAAAATCCTTGTTTCATCCTCTGCTGCACTGAATACTTGTTATGAATGCAGCCAGCTGAGCTCTTGTGTCCAACACAAAGCAAAGAAACTTGGGAAGGGTTTCCCGTCTACTCCTCTTTGCCCTTCCAAAAGAGAGAAGTTGGAGTAGCCTTTTCACTTACTCACTGTGGGCTCTCCGAAGGGCTGTGTGAGAATGTGGGTCAAGAATGTGGGCAAGGCAGGACGTTCCATTTTCTGAACAAAATGGAGATCCATCCTCACTCCGAGGGGGTTGAAAGCTACAACCGTCATTGTTTCCATTTCACATAAATGGCCATAAAAAGGAATTCACTTGAGTTCAGTGGCTGTAGGCGCTGAACATTTGCAGGGTATTTGTGCTGGGCTTTGATTGATCTCTTCACTTTCTAAATTCACATTAAGCAACATTAACACAGGAATAAGGACAGGAAAGAAAGATGCTCAGAATCCCATCTCAAATTAAATTATTGCCAAATTTCTTTCTATTTCAAGCTCATACTAATTTTATATAGCTATCAGCAATGTTTTCACACAGTTGTCTTAACATCATCCTTTTGCCATTGCCATATATTTTGTAATGGTATTTAGTGGATACATAATATTACATCAAGTCAATTAAGCATCATTTCCTTAACCAATTTTTTTTTCCACTCTGGGAAGTGGAAATTTAAGCTGTTCAAACTTAAAACAAATGATTAAAATTAATCTGCTGTTTAATAGTGATGAAAGTGGATCTTTCTCCACTGTCATTTATTTTAGAACAAATAAATTTTGTATGCTGGCATTTCTGGGTCAAGTACTATGTACTTTCCAAATGACTCTGGCCATGCATGTATTCTTGCTACACAGATATTTCTGAATGATTTGAATATAATTGAAGACAGCACAACTCTTTTTTCCACAAATAAATTCAGCGCCCAGAGCCTAGGGTATAGAATTTCTTTTATGCAATCACAGTATATTTATCCCAAAATCAGGACACTTAATACTGATCCAATACAATTACGTGTATTCCACAGTTTATATTCAATTTTTACTACCTTTATAATGTCTTTCGTAATCATTTTTTTTTTTTATTTTGGTCCTACGCCTATCCAGAATGACAGTTAATGGTCAGCTGCCTTTTTTCTCCTTGAGTAAACTTTCAGCCTTTGTCTTTCATGATCTTAAAGATTTCTGAAGAATACAGGTCAATTATTTTATAGACGTTAGCTCATAACCAGATGCAGGTTAAGCATTTTCAGCAGTGGAACCACGAATCTGATGCTGTGTTTCCGATCACATCATTTTAGAGGACACTGATGTCAGTTTGTCAAGGTACCAATGACACTAAGTTGACTACTTCCATTCAGTGGTGTCTACCAAGCTTCGTCCTTATGCAGTGATTGCAGCACAGCTTCAAGGTAAGACTTAGTCCCAGACCTTGCGGATTCATTCTCTCTTTCCCAGCCTAACGCCTCTTCTACAACCAGACTTTGCCAGATGCTCAGTCAGGCCAAGAAGCACCCTAGCCTGGCACCCCTCTATACTTACTGGAGCTAGAGGCACTGGAGCAGTGCTGTATGTCATGTATCTGGCTCTGTTCAACCCAGATGGCAGTTGGAACAGAAAGAATAACCCAGAACCCTGGCACAACTGGTCGTGATGATCAATACAAGTTCTACTCAGTGAATGAAGATGACAGCAAACTGGAGGGAACCTGCAGATTCTAAATGAAACCTTTCACTATAAAGCTGCTCCCAACATAGGTCTTCCAGAAGCCAGCTGCACGATTTTCAACATAGCCAGGAAATACTTCCCTGCTATCAAGTTGGTAAACTGTGTTACGGTTCACACTGATTAATAAATATCTGAAACTTGTGCAGGGATGAAGTGACTGTGTTGCTTTTGTGATTAATAAGTCATTTGAGGGATACACTTTGAGATTAGGTAAATATTTTGTTCTACATTAAAATTTTACCCACTATTTTTAGGAGCTATTCCTGGCCCTTGCCTGAATCAATCACTAGTATTATGGTCTCAGAAAAGTGGTTTTATAATAAACCATTATTTCCATATTTATTAGTATTCTGTTATACATGAGAACTTTCTCTTTGCCTCCATTATTTATAGCATTCTAGACTCATTTTTATATGCCAAACGTTCTGTAACTTTCATCCTTCTGATGCTCAGATTGTTCTATATTTTGGCACAAGGAATACCTTCAAACTGGTTCCTGATATGTTCCCAGAATATTTTAAACACTGGTTTACTCTTCACACCAGATGTCCCAGGTTTATCTAGTACTTCCCCTGTACTAATCCTAAAATCAGCCATTTCTTTAAGAACTTCAAGAACCTTTGTATATCAAAACCAAAGTCTGGGTACTTGATAAGAACAGTAAAAATCAGTGGCATTTGCATGGTACAACTGAAAATAAAGGGCTCCTTCTCCCCAACTCACAGGCTAAGACTACAGGCCATGGGGCCTCCCTGGTAGTGCAAGGGGGTAAGTCACAGCACTATGAAGCATCCACAGCCACTGCAGCACAAGTTTGATTCCCAACCAGGGAGCTGACCCACATGGCGCAGCACCTGTATCACCTGCTGCTCCCCTCAGCAGTGTATTTCAGTCGATCTGCTTCTTCTGCTCACCACTCTGTCTCTGGTGGGTGCTCTCACCCCTCGCACCTCTGGCCTGTACCCCAGTTCTTGTATGCATAAGTAAATCTTTAAAAAAAAAAAAAGGCTACAGGCCATGGCAAAGGGCTGAGTAGGTAGCATTTCTAATTTCCATTAGCTGCAGGTTGCAAAAGCTGTGTTCCTGGAAGGTGTAGTCGAAATGATCAGACTCCATTTTTCCAAGTAGACAGACATTCTACTCCTAGCACAAAAGCCCAGCAACATCTGACCCTAATGGTCTTTGCTCCAGCTGACTTTTAAGGTAGAAATTTCAGCTAGAGGGGGAAACCAGGCTTAATGACCCTGCCACACCCAGCAGCCCCTTTTGGAGGTATCACCTGGGAAAAGAGGGCACTGGCCTTAGCCCTAACTGCAGTATGGTGGCACCAAAGTCTTGCCATAGGAGGAAGGCAGGCTCTGCTATTCTGCCTGAGGGAATTGACTTTACTTGAGAAAGAACACAGAGAGGTCCAACCCTGAAGAAACGAACAAAACAAAGGTCCTGGTGCAGAATGAGTAGAAGGAGCATATAGCTCCAGGATAATGGTAGCAAAAAGCAAATTGCAGAGCAATTTGAAGTTTACTTTTTAAAAATATCTATATATTTTTAAATTTTTATTTTAATTTGGGGGTTACATTTTTGTTCTTATGTACACATCCTGCACTCATCCTCCACCAAACTACCTGCCAACATCCCTTTTGCCTCTCTACCCTGTCTCCTCCACCCCCCGCAACACACATTCCCTCTGGTAATAAATAGCTTCTTTCACTAAGTCTAGGAATTATTCTTAGACTGTGCTTTGCCTTTGTATTTTTTGGTTGTTATTTATAGTCCACAGATGAGTATAATCATCCAACATTCATATTTCACTATCTGACTTATTTTACTTAAAATAATCATCTCTAGGTCCATCCATTTTGTTCCCAAAGGCACTATCTTTTTTATTGCTGTGTAGTATTTCACCGACTAATATATATGTTCAACAATGTTTTTATTCACTCATCTGTTAAAGGGCACACAGGTTGGTTTCATGACTTGGCAATTGTGGACAGTGCTGTTATGTACATAGGTAGAGATAAATCTTGTAGTTAGCACTTGGAAGTTTCGCAGAGAGTCAATAAAGTTCTCCTAATTTCAGAGTTGACCCTAGGGGTGCAGAGGGTTTTCAGGAGTTCTGGGGTACACCAACTTGAGAGCAATTTGAACATGTAATATAGACATAAAAACAGCCTCCAAACCACACAGCTCTGTCAACAGTGGACAGAAGCCCCCCTGTCGCTAGAGGGTTAAGCAGAAACTCTGACCAAACATTGGCTGAATAACAAGCAACTCTGACCTAGACACCAATTCTTAGGACGTTGGGATTAAACATAAAGTTGTGACCATTCCGGGCATTCGAGAATACTGTGCACATGTGCAAGGCTGGTTTGTTTCAGGAGTGATTGGAGAGGGATTCCAAGCTACAAACCCTAACTAGATACAGGAAACACCTAAATATGATCTATTATGAGTAGTGTTCAAGCCACACACCTGCAAAATGGCAAAGGCTAAAATCTAGCCAGCAGGAAGCCTGAAGCATAGGAGCCATGTGTGGCTTATGCTAATGCAGGGGTATTTAGTCTAGTACCTTTTGGATGAAATATGAACACTAAAAAAAAAAAATCTGAGCACAGATATTAGATGGCATAAATATATTAGACCTTACATATGTTAAAAGAACCAAAAATCACATTTAAAGAATTAAAGAAAGATATGACAATGTCTCATCAAATTGAAAATTACAATTAAAAAGCCTCAAGTTATTATAACGGATGAAATGGAAACTCAAGTTGAAAGTACAACAGCTGACATTAAAAACTTACCAGAGGAAAGACAATGTCCTGCATCCTGGGAGACAATATTTGCAAGAGCCACATCTGACACAGGATAGTTACCCAAATAGACAAAGAACACTTAATAGTCAACCATGAAAACAAACAACCTGATTAAAAAGTAGGCTGAAGACATTCACAGAAACATGTTACCAGAGAAGATGTACATCAAGAAGGCAAATTAAAAGATGTTCTCCATCGGGCCTCCCTGGTGGTTCAAGGGATTGATGCCACCCTATGGGGCTTCCGCAGCCACTGCCACACGAGTTCTATCCCCAGCCAGGGAGAGGAACCACATGGCGCAGCAGACCTCTTCTGTCTTACTCGCTGCTCTCTCAGCAGTGTACTTCAGTCCATCTGCCTGTTCTATTCCCCACTCTGTCTCTGGTGAAACCTCTCAGCCCCTAGCCTCTAGTCTATACCCCAGCTCTTGTATGCATAAATAAACAAAATCTTTAAATTTTTTTTAAAAAAAGATGTTCTCCATTATATGTCCCTATGAAGATAAGCATCCATATTGCTCCAACCCAAAGCTCTGACACCATGTGCTCCAAATGCTCGTGGTGACGTAGAGGAAAAGGACCCCTTACTCAACTCTGACGCTGATTCAGAAATGGCAAGGCCACTTTGGAAAACAGTTTGGCAGCTGCTGATAAAGCTAACTGCATGCACTATGATCTGGTATCACACTCCTTGCCATTTACCCAAAGGCGCGAACAATTTCATCGACACAAACCCTAGCCCATGGATGCTTATAGCAGCTTTATCCATTATTGCCAAAACTTGGAAGCAACCAAGGTGTCTTTCAGTAGGCAGTGGACAAATACGCCACGGGACACCCAGATCATGAAATATTTTTCAGACTAAAAAGAAATGAGCTCTCAAGTCATGAAAAGGCATGAAGAACCTAAATGCCTATCACCAAGTAACAGCAGCCATCCAAAATGGCCACATTATATTTGATTCCAACCACATGACATTTGGGAAAATACAAAGCTCTAGAGACTGTAAAAGATCAGTGGTTCCCAAGGATTTGAGTGGGGAGAGATGAACAGGTAGAGAACAGAGGAATTTTAAGCCAGTGAAAATACTCTGTATGAGACTACAGTGATGGCTACCTGCTATTATACCTTTGTCCAAACCTATACACTGTGTACCAGGAGTGAACCCAAATATTAATCATGGACTTTGGGGGATTATGATGTCATTATAAATTCATCAGTTGTAATGAATATAGCACTCTGGTGGAGGGTGCTGGTAATGGGGGAAGTGGTTTGCATAAAGAGGCAATGATATATGGAAAATTTCTATACTTTCTGCTCAGTTTTGATGTGAACCTAAAACTGCACCAGAAAAATATCCACTTGACATTGTACCAGATAATGTAAGCAGGACGAGTAGGAAAGAAAAAGAAATAGAATTCATTCAGACTGAACTAAAGACAACTCTACTCAAAGATGGCAAGATCTAATATATAATGAAAAACATTAAACAAACTCATTCAACAATGTAGCAGGATACTAGAATAATATCTAAAGCAAATTGTATTTCTATGTGCTAGTAACAAACGTCCAAAAGACGAAATTATTCAAAACCAAAACAAAAGTACTTTCACCCAGGATACTACAGGAAATTGCAATATCCAATATGAGTAGCTTCTAGGCATAGAAGGCAGTAAAATCCTTTTTTAAATATGGATTTTGTTATTAAGATGATGCAAATGTCTCCGAAAATAAGTGTTTGCTAGGTGAGAAATTCTGGGTAAACTACTGAATGAAATCAATTTGTTGCCAGAAGGAATCACACAAGATGGGATGGGAAATTAACAGAAATATTTTCCAACAGCAAAGAAGACAGCTTGTTTAGGAGTAAGAAAACCCAATAAATTAAGCATGTAAAAAATGGAGGCTTCTTTTGAATCCATTTAAACGGAGAAAATTTGCTAAAGGAATGTGCTGTAGATATAGCCAAATCAGTTTGAAGTCTAAAAGAATAACTCATCTCAAAAAGGCCTGACCTGATCCAAAAAGCTTGTCAAAAGATGTATGTGATGGTGCTAATAGGCACACACACACACACACACACACACTCAACCTCAAAAATTCACACGGCATCTTTTCATCTACTGAGAAGTTTTAACTGTGGGTGAAAGTGTTGCCCTTGATGTCTCCTTGCTGCCTTATCTCAGTGGCCCTTTCCAGAACAAAGCCTTTGAGATTTTCTCTCTCACTGCTCCATGATAAAGAGCAGGTGCCTCTTTCAACTGTACATGTCCTGAATGGCCGCTCTGCTCTTTTGCCTCCCAAATTATTTCAGACCACAGTTTTACCAAAATTTTCATCATGGAGTGAGATGAATGGGCCTTATTAGAGCTTTCAAAATCCATTTACTGCCAGTCTGCCAATTACCTCTGATGCTTACGCCACAGGTATTAGATTTCACGATGGCGGTTCTTTTAGATACCATTATTCATAGCGATCAGATGGGCCAGGTGTGGTAATAAATAACTCCAGTTCTCAGGGGCTTAGCTCTGTTTTCTCTCCACCGCAGGCAGCGGGTAGATCTTCCCCTGTCAGTCACCCCAGGAGCCCAGCCAGAAGGGCGGCCATCTTTGAAAATATAACTAAAGCGGGAAAATTGGGGGAGGGTCCCAGTCGACAATTCAATTCTCTGACCAAAGGGAGGAAGGCCGCCTCTGCTTCCAGGTCCGCGTGAGTCACATGCCTTTAGCCGACCACCGGGGTCTGAGGAATGCAGTCCTTACTACATGTGCTCTGCAGGTGAAGGGACGGTATGAATGATAGCCATGATAGTTCATCAGGACTTCCGAAATAATGATTAAGCTGGAAAGCAATTCTTTTCTTTTTTTTTTTTTTAATAAAAGCCAAGCATTGGGGAACACACGTGCTGATGTATATGCACAGCATGAAAAAAAACCTTATGCTAAATGTACTGAAACTGAAGTGAAAGCTAAGTGACGCCTGCAGTGGAAAAATATATTTCAATTCCTATTTCAATGTACTATTTTTCCTAATATCTCTGCTGGAGCAATCACAATGTAATAATACCTTATGTCATTGAGCAAAACTCCCTTACCCCGATCGAGACTAATCGTAACATTTTCCTTTCATTTAGCGGAAATGCTGGCGATCTCAAGTGTGCCATGTCTGCCACACCAAGAATTAGCAAATAATACAGTTAAAAGGGCTTTCAAAGTCACTTAGCAGTATAACCCTAAACATCATTGCTGTTATTAACTTAGCCTCAGATCACATCAGGTAAAAATGAACAGAATTATAAGTTGTTCAAGCACCAAGTGGGACTGCTGGGGTTAAAAATCAGCCAGGCCAGCATCAGCTTCAATGCATGTTCTATTTCCTTTGCTATACAAAAGTCAAGAGCAAAGCTGAATTACTCATTAATCAAAATCAAAATGTCAGTTAAAAAATCCCAAAGATTTCCATTCACAGTAGCAGAAGAAAACATGCTGTGAAGTGACTAGGAACAAAAAAAATATAAAATACTACTTTTGAAAGGAGCATGGTATTAATAGAGAGATAGTCAAGGAGAGAAAATAAGAGGATGCTGAGTTCACACACTCAGGTGTGCAGAGAGACCAGCTTTATGAAAGAGGAGGTCTTGCAAATCACTGGGAATGACAGCTTTTTATTAAATGTTAATGGGAAAATTGAACACCCATAGGGGAAAAAATATATATATACACATACCTACCTTGCTCATCTTACACAGCAAAGCCAAGCCCAAGTACACTAAACACCCCAATGAGTAAAGCTAATCTAAAATGTCTAGAAAATATATAGGTAATTATCCCTAGGATAAGACGATTTTCTTAAACAAAGCAGCACAATCATAAAGGAAATCCAGCTACATCTGTGCAATAAAATAAATCATAAACAGATTCAAAACACAAGACACAGACAAGGAGTGTCTTTATAGCTTATTTGAGCAGCGAGTATAAAGAAATCCTAAAAATCAATAATGCACAAAATATGTATGAGCAATTCACCTGAAAAGCAATAAACACGTGGAGAAAAAAATGCCCAACCTCACTGGTAATCAGGAAAAATGCAAATTGAAGCCAATATTTCAGTTGCACACTGGAGAAACTATAGTATATTTTGAGGAAATTGATCTTAGGAGAGAATCAACAGATTGTGTTATTAATGGCTAATATGATAGGGGAGAGAGAGAGAAATATATATTCTGCTTTGATATTACTTGTAGGCTCCTTTTTGGGCTTCCTTGCGACATCAATTTTTACTATAAATAGTCCAGGGACAGACAGCAAGGGGGTAGAATCAAAGCACGCCAGAAAAGAACATGTGCAGTCGTCTTAAAGGAATTTAGAGGCTTGTAGCATCACTGAGTTGACAGCTCTGCAGAAAACACACACCTACACAAGAAATGTAGCCTGAAGTAAAGACACTCTTGGCATATAATTTACCAGAGTGCTAATTAGATGAACAAAAACAAGAAACGTGCCAAGAAGATACTTTTGGGAATTTTTTTCGATGCTGAATGGATGGGAGAAAAAGCCAAATATTCTCACTGGAAGTCAGGATGTTGGGTTAGATGCTGCTGTCTAACCTCCCACCCACAGATCCCGGGACTGAAGCTGATCATTCGTTTGTTATTGGTGTGGAGGTTGCCTGGCTCCACCAGTCCCTGCACGCTGGAAGCTCTGTATGTGGTTGCCATCAGATTGTGGCTGGAGCTGGACGCCACAGTCAAGCATGGAGGAGGACTCCAGCAGCTAAGGGATGCCTAGGAACCCTTGTCTGGATCGGTTTTTCCCAGAGGAAGACTGAGATGGAATTATATATAAGTATATAAAAATATAGACTGACACCACCCCTTTCTCAGACTTCTGTTGGCGCTGGTTCCTCCCTGCCGTGTCTTAGGGAGAAGCATAGAGGCGGCCCATCCCCTGGTCACTATTATGTCTGCCACATGCAGTCACTGACTCTCCAGAATGACTTTGCTGCGCTCGTGCATGCTCATCTTTCCTGAGAGTCAAACAAGTGACTGAAAGAAAAGAATGTGTGTTTGCTTCTGGTGAAGGTTCTTATTTTAATCTTCTTGTCTTTCAGGTGCATTGCTGACTATGAGTTCCAGCTCATCCGATGTGATGCTAGTGCTAATTGCCAATAATTCATCTTTTAACTGGCTTTTTGGGTCACTGTGCTGTGTAATTTCTTATTCAGATTACTCCAAAACTAAATTCTTCCTTCAAATCTACCTTGGAGTTTTCCTGGGAATAAAACTATTTTATAATTGTTCAGCCCCTAGATAGATTTATATTTTATTTTATTTTTTTTTTAGTCTTACACTTTTTTTTTATTATTAGTTATATTTGACATCATTTGTAGTCCCCAGGGAGTACCCACCACCATTTCACCGGTGTACCATCACCTCAGTCCCTTGTGCACCCTCTGGCATCTTCCCCGTCTTTGTCCTCCCCCCTTCTCCC
>JAGFMF010011627.1:1191149-1244345 GCA_019455555.1 Galemys pyrenaicus
CTGTTTCTTTTTATTGGGGAGTTTAGTCCATTCACGTTTACAGTTAAAATTGATACCCTGGCATTCATCTTTGCCATTTTGTTTACCTGTTTGTGGTTCCATTCTTTACCTTATTTATTTAGTCATTTATTTACTATTCGTTTTTCTATTGGTTTTTGTTCTGAGGTTTCTAGTAGAATTTTTTGGAGTGGAGGTTTTGTAGAAGTGAATTTCTGTAGACTTTGTTTGTCTGAGAAAGTTCTTACTTTCCCCTCATAGAGGAAGGAGAGCTTTGCGGGGTAGAGTATTCTTGGTTGGATTTTGTTGGCTTGGAGTTTGTTACATATGTCCCTCCATTCCCTCCATTGCCTTCAGTGTTTCCTCAGAAAAATCTGATGTCAGCCTGATTGGTTTTCTTTTATATGTGATCTGTTTCTTTGTTCTTGTCAGTTTCATTATTTTTTCTTTGTCCTGGACCCTTGCAAGGGTTACTATTATGTGTCTTGCTGTTGGCTTCTTTTCATTGTGGTAATTTGGCGTTCTTCTAGCTTCTTGTATGTCTATTTTCATTTCTTTTTTCATGTTTGGGAAAAAACTGGGTCTTTTTTTTAATAATATGCTAATCATTAGCCCTTCATTTGGTCATAAGATATTATGCAAGATACTTCTGAAATATCCCTAAACAGTTTCCAGGTAATAGTAACAAGACTCAAGGAATAATTGGCAAGATAAATAATTAGATTTTTCAGGTAGTTTCTCAAGAGGTTTTTAGTTTCTAATAAGATCTTCATGGCAAAGAGTCTATGGTCTCATCACAGAAAATCATATCGACCCTAGGAGATGTTACTGCCCACATAACAAATCTCTTTCTAGAAAGAAACTCGAGCACAGGTACGGAAGGCCTTTTCATCTTTCAAGCTCATGGGAGGATGTAGAGAACATGACAATTCAGATAATTATGACAAAACTATGTATTCCAGAGCTCATCAGAATTCTTTTTAGAAAGATCTTAGATGACTCCACTCTAGGACAATTACATTGTTGTTTTCAGTGTTATTTGCTATTACTGGTTCAACTAAGCACGTCTATTCCTAAATAGCTCTCGATAATATTTATCTCTGTTTCTGCATTTTTTCTACCACTAAATTTTTAGTTTAAAGTGAAGAAACCTGTTGCTTGTACTATTAAGATAAGTTCTGTGCTTTTTTCTTCACCCCATCCAGTGACTTCCCATATTGAATTTGTCCTACCCAGTAAACACCGATTAGTCTATTTATAACCATTTTTGTTCTGTATTTTTCTTTTCTACCAATAAACAAATTCTAAGCTTTGAACATCACACCAGAACACTTAAAAAGAATTTCACTCGCAAACTATGGACCAATATCCCTCATGTACATAGGAGTGAAATTCCTTAACAGAATTTTAGAAAAAGAATCTAGAATTACATAAAATTATAATAGTTGATGTTAATAGGATTTCATCTCAGGAATCTAAAGTCTTTAACAATCAGATTACAAAATCTCAGCTAACTAGGACAAAAGGGAATTTCCTCAGGCTGCCAAAAGGACACCTATGAAAGTTCTACAAGCAACATCACACTCAGTAGTGACAAACTAAATGAACATTCTGGGCCTCCCTAGTGGCCTCGGTCTCAGTGCTATTATTGCTGCAGTCTCACTTCGACACTGGCCAGGGAGCCGACTCACATGGCACTGCAGTATTTCAGTAAATTCACCTGATCTGCTCTCCATTCTGTCTCTGGTGAATCCTCTCACCCCCCCGTACCTCACAAACATTTCTCTTTCACAACGTTTATTCAACATTGTATGGAAGTTCTTAGTCATTGCAATAAGGTAAAGGAAAAAAAAACACAGAAAATGAAAAGTAAGTAGATGATTGCCTATGTTTAGCTTGCTTCTTAAGAGGCTTTTAATTCCAAATAAAAATTTTATGGTAAAAGAGGTTATGGTTTTCATCATCAGAAAGTAAGACAGAAATGAAGATGTTATTATGTGTAAAGAAAACCGCAAGGAACCCACTGAAAAGACTGCTAGAACTAATATGTGAAGTTACTGAAATTGCAAAATATAAGTCAAATATATTTCTATACACGTGATCCAGAGCTAGAAATTGAAATTGAATTTATAAGAGATTGAAATTATAATAACTTATAACATCTAAAACCACAAAATAACTAGGAATGGATTTAAAGTTGGTAAGAAAAACTGTACCTTAGAAACTAGAAAAAGAAAACTGCACAGGGAAACTAAAAGAGATGAAAATAAATGAGGAGATACAGTCCTTGCGAACAGAAGGCTCAGTTCTCGGCCTTAGCTCTTTGTAGACTCATCTCTACATTCTACGCGATCCCACGCAAAACCCCACGATACAAGTGAATGTGCTATTTCTAACATTTAGGTGGATATTCAAAAGATCTCAAAAGCTATAAGCTTAAAAATTTATGTGGAAAAGTTCATACTACCTAATTTCAAGATTTACTAGAAAGCTGACTAGATGTTGTGATGTTGTTATGAAGCCAGCAAAGAGGGTCGGTGGAAGAAAGGGAATGTTTAGAAACAGATGCTAAAGAGAACTACTTTCATAAAAGTGGTCAAGATAAAATCAATGGGGGAAAGATTTTTTTGCAAACAACGATGGAACAACAGAATATCTGTCTTTTAAAAAAGAGCTTTATCTCTCATTTGATGTGCACCAAAATGAATGAAAATGGATAGAGTTGAATGCTTACAAGTTAAGATTATAAACTTCCAGAAGAAAACAGGAATATCTTCATGGCATTATCGAACAAAACGAATTCTTACATAGAACAAAGCACACATCATTAAAAACATTTTTAAAAAAATGAATGAGCAAGTGAATGCTTGCTCGTGAATCACAAAATACTTTTTTTTAAATCTTCAATAATGCAATAAAAAGTTACATAGATGGGCTTGCATCAACAATAGGTACATAACTCTATTTAGTAACACAACAGTTTAACTTTTAAATGTGAAAAATAGTGTGCCAAATCTTTCAAAAATACTTGTAAATGACTAACAAACGCATGAAAAATTATCTATCACTAGTCCCTGAGAAAATGCTTATTAATGTAATAAAACTTCCCTAGAGCCGTTGAAACTGAGGTTAGAAATAGAAAGGGTTTCGCAAGCATGTGGAGCAAGTGGAAGTCCTTTAATTTCTCTAGGGATATAAACTTGGACAACTGCTTTGGAAAATAGTTTGGAAATTCCTCAATGTATACTTACTATGTCTCTCAGCAGTTTTCCTTTAGGAATTGACCCAATAAAAATGAAAATGTATTTCTACTCAAAGACTCTACACATCACTCATAGAAACTCTATTCAAAATAACCCCAAACTGGAAAGACCCCAAATGTCCTTCAACTGGTAAATGGATAAAGTCTAGTACATCTATGCAATAAAATACCATTTAGCAATCAAAGGCAATGGACTACTGACATATACAATAACAAGATCAATATTAAAATACATGATGCTGGGAAAAAAAGGCACGTGCACACACACACGTCCATACTTTATGGCTCTAGTTCTATAAAAATGAAGAGCAACATAGATTAACCTGTAGCAACAGCAAGAATATCAGGGCTCGCCTGAGCTCACAATTTAAGGGGATGAAAGGCGTCACAAAAACATTTAGGGTGAGAGAAATGTTAGAAATGTTAGAATTTGTCCAAACTCATCTAAGTGTATATTTCAGATTGGTACATTTCATTTGATTTAGGTCAAACATCAGTCAACATGGTTTATAAATGTGTCTGGAAAGGGCAGCAGATGATGGCAGGGAAGTGAAGTCCTTTCTGCGTTTGGGGGACACTGAGGAAGAGATCTTGCCTTGGTGCATGAACTACCTCAGACCTATCAGTTACTGGCAACATTTGAAAGGAATCGGAGGAGTCTTTGACATGACAGCCAGTTCAGTTTATCTTTGTGTATAGGGATTTAGAAACTTACTGTCCGGCTCACAGAGGTTGGCATAGCTTCACCAAAACTTACTACATTAAGCGCTTGTTAATGTCATAGATGTTTTTTTTTTTACTCTCATATGTTAGCAACATACTTGTGCACAGAGAACTATGCTTCATAAACTAGGAAGAAGTGATGCCATTATTGCGTTTCAATGTGGATCTGGCACTTCCCAGGTCCCGTTAATTGGCATTCTGAGGTGAAGCCTCCTGTCTCTTCCCCAATTATGCCAAGTTATTTCACGCCTCAGTTCTTCCCACTCATGTTGTTTTCCGGGCTTGAAGTTTTGTTCCCTCATCTATGCTTGGCTGGCTCCTACTCATTCTTTCAGACCCAATTTAAAAATTGCTCCTTCAGAATCACCATTCTGTTTCGATGAGGTGTTTTTTTATTATTATTAGACTTAGTTGTTGTACCACATTCAGCATCTTCGAACATTCCGAAACATTTGGATCTTATGTATTTGTAAATAGATTTTATTTTTGACTTACTGTGTGTTCTCCTCAGCCTAAGCTAGACGACTCCATTCCTCTCTGGTACACGGGGCAGCTGGTGACTGGAATTCGCTCGATGCTTTTGGGTTCCCAGAGGAAACAGTCAAAGCTTTCAAATGAAGAGACGATCCCATTGTTTTAGTATGTACTTTTTCTAAATGGCTGTATAAGTGGTTTCATCTGGAGGGAATATGCGAGGCTTTTGAAGGTAGGGCCTCTCATCCTGTCCAATTTTGAATTACTAGTTCCTAAAAGAATACTGGGAGAAGGGGGCAATAAAACCAGCAAACCATCAGACAAGTAAAAACAAAACAACGACAAACCAAACAGACTGTTCCCCTTGGGAGGATCATAAGAAAAAAAAGTCATTATCTTAAAAAATGGTAAGTGAAGGAGGGAAAATTCAAGCGTTTCTCTTACTCTCTATATGCCTTATGCATGGAACTCCCGGGTGAGCAACGCATAGATCATGCAAAGTGTCTCTTGATGAAACTATCCCAGCAAGATAATTTTTAAAAATGACATCATTAAGATCCACCATCTTGCATTAATTAAGTAATTAATCAATCTGATCTTTGAGCATCAATGGCTGTTCACATAGCCAAACATTAGACGACTAACCACACATGCCCGCTTGTTAAAAACACACAGCACCTGGTCTTTCCAGAGGCCTGGAGCATGCATGTCATGAAAGCTCAGATCCCACACCACATTCTCAAAGAAATACAGAGATAAGGAACATGCTGATGATAAATGGTGTCCATTCCGTGGGTGTCCTTACAGGACAGATGTCCTAGCCTATTTAAGAAATGAATTTATTTTTAATAGGGAGAAATACATTATAAAGGCCACAAGCAGATCTTCTCTACAAGAAAAACTAAAGGGAGTCCAGGTCAAAATTAAAGGAGTCTGGAGAGTAAGACTCCAGATGAAGAAATAAAGAGCAGATAGTAACTGCATAGAAGAGGAGAAATAATATAAATATACTTTTTGGCTTAAAACTGTTTCTTCTCATAGCTGATTTAGAAGGCAAGTGCATAAAGTAATGTTTCTAAATGTATGCTGATGGGTATATGGCAATTACAGCCCAGTGAGAGGGGAGAGAATGGACTATAAACAAGCACAGTCATTGCATACTATTGAAATTAAGTTGGTAGCAATCTCAACTAGATTTTTACAAGTTAGTTATAATAATATTTACACTGTCAATTGTAATCCCCAGAGCAACTGCTAAAAAAATTCAAAGGATATTAAAATAAAATGACATGATAAAAAGTAATAAAATAATAAAACAAGGGAATTAATATGGCATACTTAAAATTCTATTTAACATAAAAAAAGACAGTAGTAGAGGGAATGAGGATCAAAAGTGCTTATGACATATGTAGAATGAAAATAAACATGGAGGATGTGAACTCTACATTATTCATAATTACATTAAATATTAATGAATTAAATACTGCAATTAAAGGTAGAGCTTTAAAGAATGGATAACACTGATCAACTATAACTTGTTTACAACAGACAAACTTTATATTCAAAGTCACAAACAGGTTGAATTAAAAGAATTATATATATGTAAATTATATATATAATCATCCAATTATGTATATATACTCACACATTATATATCGTCCAAAAATAATAGTGAGAACTGGAATGGCTATAGTAATAGCAGACAAAATAAACTTAAAGTTGTTCATAGATGCACAGAATATCATTTTATAATGATGAAGGATTAATCCATCAAGAAAATACAACCATTTAAAAATATATTTATCAAACAACAAAGACCAATATACACTTAGAAAAAACTTACATATTTGAGAGAGAGATACTTCAAGAACAGTTGAATAAATCAGCATCCCACTATGAATAATGAATGGAAAAATACAGGCACATTAAAACCATAATGACATAAAATAATAAATGTGAGCAAGAATGTTGAAAAATGAGAATTTTGATACATTGCTGGTGGGAATAAAAAATGGTACATTTATGCCTCAAAAACAGCTTGGTATTTTTTTAGAAAGTTAACCACAGAGTTTCCATGAGTGACTGAGCAATTCTATCTGTAAGTATACACCAAAGAGAAGTGAAAATTTATGTCCACAAAAGAACTTGCATGCATTCAATATCAATAACATTGTTTAGAATAGCCAAAACAATTAGAAAATCTCAAATACCCATTTACAGATAAATTAAAAAAAAAAAACAAAACGTTTGGCATATCACTAAGATGAAATATTACTCAGCCACAAAAAAAAAGCAAAGTATCAAGTCATGTGACAACAGTGATAAATCTTGAAAGCATTAGGCTGAGTGAATGAAGCTAGTCACAAAAGGCTGTGTTACACAGTTGTATTTATATGAATTGCACAGGAAATATAAATCCACTGAAACAGAAAGAAGATCAGTGGGTACTAGGACCCAGGAGAAGAGTGCGGAGTGGCTACTAGGCTAATAGGCATGGGGTTTCTTCTAGAGGAATGAAAGTATTCTAAAATTAGTAGTGATGGTTGACATTTGTAAATACACTTGAATTCATGAATTGTTCACATTAAAAGAGTTACTTTTATGGTATGTGAATTGTAAATGTCAGTAAAAATACAGTTCAACCACAATTTAATATTTTTAACTTAAAACTCAGAAATGTGTGCATAGATGTTTAGAAAGAGAAATGAATCCTTTTTGTGCCTGTGGTTCAATGATTTGTCCTTCTGTGAAAATTTTTTCATAATTCACACCCATAAAACACCTTTATAGAATCCTACTTTTAGATGATTTCAAACTAAGTAAGAAATTAAAGACATTTTTGGGATCACTCTGAGGGCAGAAATTGTCTAAATATTTTCTCAGTCTTTTACAGTTACCTCATCAACACCTAATTTGACAGCTATTTTAAAGCCACTCTTCTTTACTGAGTCTTTCTAAAGCCTTTAATTTAGTTTATTTTGAACCACTAACTTTCTCTACCTTCAGCTTACATCTAGCAGATTTTGGGGTACTTAATTAATACATGTAAGGAGAGTAGTAATTACCAGAGTCAAAAGCAGTTTCGAAAGGGGCACAACTGGTTCTTGAGAAGCTTAAGTAATTCAGTTGGAGTAACTGAATTAGAATAAACTTACATATTTGAGGTGAGGCAAGACAAAGAAGTTAGCAGGTGCACAAAACTAAGGGGCAATACAGTTGGCTCCAGGACATTGGTGAACAGAAGTTAGCTGAAGCAAGCTGTACTGTGTGCAAACCTGTTATTTCCAGATAGACAGGAGATGGTCACTGCACATGCAGAGACCAGCAAGAGCAACAGAATAGACTTTCAGAGACATAAAGAAATAGGACTAGTGTTTATATATGCATGGATAAGTCCATGCCTTGGTTAAGGATATTCTTCAGTCTGGTTTCTAGAGCATTTACTGCAGAGATGGTAAGCACTAAAACTGGATGAACAGAAGCATCCCTTCTCCATTCAAGTCCACCTCTGTCTTCACTCTTCTTGGTATCCCGTTCTAGTTACTGACTTAGAGAAAGTTACATGAGAAGGGTAAAATTCCTGACCTCTTTACTTTCTAACTTAGGAATAGGCCTTCTCAAGCTTTTAAAAGCATATACTAAGAAGTGTGAGAACAGAATAATGGCCGCCAAAAGTGTCCACACTCGAGTCTCCTGTGAACATGTTACCTCACCTTGCCAGACAAACTCCACAGGTGAGCGTACGATTAAGAACTCTGAGAAGAGGGCCTCCCTGGTGGCGCAGAAGGTTGAATGCCGCACTGTGAAGCACCCATAGCACAGTAGCACGAGTTCGATCCCCGGCCAGGGAGGGGACTCACATGGCGCAGCAGACCTCTCCTGCCTTGCCCGCTGCTTCAGAAGTGTATTTCAGTAGATCTGCCCTGCTCTGTCTCTGGTGAATACTCTCACCTCCCGTGACTCTGGCATGTACCCCAGTTCTCATATGCATAAATAAATACATCTTTAAAAAAAAAAAGAACTCTGAGAAGTTTCTTTCCAGATTATTGAAATGGTCCAAACTAATGATAGCGGTCCCTAAAAGTAGACGAATGACACAGATGGATACCTCAAAGAGATACAACAAATGAACTCGACCAACTCTCACTGGCTATAAAGATGGTGGAAGGAGCTGTGAGTCAAGAATGTGGGCAGCCTCTAGAAAAAAGCATGACCCCAGCCATTATCAGGCAAGGAAACAGGACCTCAGCTCTACAGCCACAAAGAACCCATTTCCACCAACAATCTGAATAAGCAGAGAAGACCATTCTCTTCTTAAAGGAACACACCCTACCCACACCTTGCAGTGAACCAGTGTGGCTCTCTGATCACCAGACTGTAAAATAGTCTCTTTTGTTATCAGCTTCTGTTTGTGTTAGTTTGTTATGGTGGCAAGAGAAACTCATTTAGCAGATGCATCCTTGGGAAGCTTTCCATTTCCTTTGAAATGAATCGTGATCAACTTAAAATGAGATCATTTACCAAAAAAGCAAACTTGTATAGAGCCTGTCGCGTAACCGTTAACAGTCCTACTGTTATTATTTCTGTTATCGTTATTATCACAATACTCACAACACACACTTCTTTAAGACTTATTTATGCATACAACAACTGGGGTACAGGCCAGAGGCATGGGGGGTGAGAGGTTTCACCAGAGACAGAATGAGGAGCAGAACAGTCAGAAGGACTAAAATACACTGCTGCAGGGGAGCAGAGGGCAAGACAGGAGAGGTCTGCTGCTCCATGTGGGTCAGCTCCCTGGCCAGGGATTGAATTCATGCTGCAGTGGCTGAAGACAGCTTTATAGCACTGAGACTAATCTCTGGCACCACCAGGGAGGTCCAACAGTCACATTTTTTATGGATATATAGTTAAAAACATATTACAGGCTTCTTGGTGGCAATCACCATTAACACTGGAATACCCCGTGCTAGCAGGATGTCACACTATTGGTACATGCCTGTGTGTGGGTGTGTGTGTGTGATTAAATTAAGAAAGAAATGAGGGGCCTTTCTGGTGGCACAATGGGTTAAGCCACGCACTACAAAGCAAACTGCAGCCACTGCAGCACGAGTTCGATCCCTGCTGCCTGGGGAGCTGACCATAGGGCGCAGCAGACCTCTCCTGCCTCATCCCTGCTGCTCCCCTAAGCAGTGTATTTCAGCTGATCTGCCTGTTCTGCTCCCCACTCTGTCTCTGGTGGATCCTCTCACCCCCGTACCTCTGGCTTGTACCCCAGTTCTTGTATGCATAAATAAATCTTTAAAAAAATTTAAAAAGAAATGAATAAAAGTGCAAGTCTCTGAATTTGGACACTGGTGTGGTGTAACTGGGCACTGGCAGTCATGTTCCAGCCCACATGACTGAGACATGGCGAGCACACGTGTGTCCAGTTGTGCTGCAATGTGTACTGGCTGGATTTCCAACATGGTGGGTGCTGGAGGTGAATTTTATCAACAACAAAATGCGTGTGGCACCAAAACATAGATCTACATTCTTGGCTGATGTGAGGGTGGCATTAGCGATATTAGAAGTTATTCTCTGCCTCCCATTCTGCTCAATTAAGGTTAGCAGAAAGGATGAACAACCCGGAGGAAGAAAAGCCCTGTGATTTCCTCGATAAACTGCTTGCCAGACAGTATTCAAATTGTTCCAGATAGATGCCAGTCCCGGTAACTGCACGCAGAGACTGCTCATCGGGGCTTATACCAAGGGAGATTAGAACAGAAAGAGGCTTCAGGAAGTTGAATTACTAGAAGCCCTGTTACCAAAACACATTTTTCCCCCTCAGCTTCTATTTTCTTTGCTCACAACAACTTCCCCAGAGTTTCAGCAGCATAATTTTCACCGTTTTGGAAAATGATGCTGTATTTTTCCAGGTGTCAACTGGGTTAGGATAATTACTTAGTTGAAGTTTACAGACACAACTTTTGAAGTACTGGAAAGAAGCACGTAAGACAGGTGAAAATAAGAAAGATATGTTTATAAGATAGCACCGTTTTTCTTTATCTTTAAATGCTAGGAGTTAGGAGAAACAGATGGGGCTTTGGAGAATCCCATTCATTTCTGTGCGGCCCTGTGAGCCCCTCCTCCTGGTACTCAAACTTCTGCAGAACCTTCTAACCTACAGAACACAGCAGAGGTGACCGGGACACATGATTCTGATATATCAGCCTGCCACAGCTGTCTTGGTGGAGACCCACGTAATGAGCACCTGCAGGCGGTCTCTATCCACCAGCCAGAAGAAAACGCCAAGCCCCAGTCTGACAGTCTACGAGCAGACCTACTAATTCCACAGCAACTGCATGTGCTTGAAATAGGCTCCTTCCCCAGCAGAGCCTCTGATGAGACAGACACCCTGGCTGACAGATGGACAGCTGCTTTCTCATCCACTTACATGGAGGATCCAGCTGAGCCGTTCCTGGCCGTGGGGCGCAGAGACTCTGGACTAAGAGGAGTATGGTGCTTTAGGCAACAGAGAACTAGCGTGCTGGGTTTCGAAACCAACTGTTTGCTCGTGAAGGCTGAGGAAAGTTGCTTACCATGAACTATCGTCTTCTATTCCTTAAATAAAAATTAAATCTTAACACAGTGACAACTGTTGACTCATTATGATACAACATATGTGAGCTGGTGGCTAACAGGCCTCTCTGGGCTGTCTCTGAACAGTACGTTTTGCATTCAGTGGAAGCACCCAAGTTAATTAATTTGCTCTAAAGCGTTCTCATCGCTCTCTCTTATCTCAGCTATATCTAATCGCACACCCAGCAAGTTCACATCCTCGATGCTACTTACTCTTCCACTTCATTTATATTCCCAAGCCCTGGTTCAGGCACATCACCTCCTGGCCTTCGACAGTGCCAGCTTCTGGCCACCACCACACCGCTGCAGCCATCCCTTCCCCTCCCCTTCCCCTCCAGCCTCATTGGTGTCGCCTTTGGAAGCCTGTGACTGTTGGCCCGGTTTTTACATAGTTTCCAAAGCCTTTGAGCAAAGGCTAAATTCTCCCACATAATCATACTATGCCCTAGATTTTATTTATCGCACATGCCTAGCTAATAAAGCACATCTGGTGGTCCTGAGGGTAAGGATTGTGTGTGTCTTATCACTTTACTCTCAGCACCCTGCATGTTTGATTCAAGTCTGAAACTAATTTGGCAGTTAATATTTGTGGAAGGAACACAGGCAGCAATACATAATTTTGCAAGAGGTTCGTTCTCCTGTGAGGTGTTCTTGCCACACACGCAGAGGCAAAGGGACACAGGAAAGCTTTGGGAGGTGGTGGGTATGTTGCTACCTTGATTGTGTCAGTGGCGTGATGGGTACCACACTCAACAGAATGTACACCTTTTTGTATATTAAATAAGCCTCAGGAAAACAGAAAGAAACTATGAATTTGAAAGGTGTTCTGGTGCAAAAGATATCATCCCCTACCTCTCCAGTTTCTTCTTGGGCTGAAGGAGTAATGTAATTCAAACAGCAGGCCAGCAAAGGAAAACGTATTTAACAACGTCATCTAATAAAGTATATCTGGAGAACTTACATGGTTATAAATCCTAAAGGATAATGGAGAAGACCAGGACTGTTTAGTCTGTGTTTTGGGACCTGGGGTGTCAAGGACAGAGATGGAGACTTCACATGACAGAAAAGGAGAGGGTGACCTTTACTCCGAAATGAAGATGAGATTCTTCGATAGAACATGTTTACTGATAAGCCTGTAACTGGATGAGCCCCTCAAACTACATCCATCTAGGTCATAAGACGGGGAGCAGTGATTGTTTCTTCAATTATAGGAAAAGGGCAGAAGCCCAAGACTTGATAAGCTCTTCTCAGGGAGCTGCAAAGGACTAGGCAAGGACAGAAGCTTCTCCCAGCCTTCCCAGCCCTCGCTGCTTTCAGCCAATCTGCCTCCCCTGCACAGTGGTGACAGATCTCCAAGACTCATGGGGCTTTGGCCTCTGATTGCCACATCAAAGGTGACAAGAGGCTTAGTGTGGGTGTACTGAGAAAGCCCACCTAGTCCCGTTGGGAAGACAGAGCCAACAAAGAATTTAAACCATTTGAAAAAGAAGACATGCTTCTTTAAAAGGCATAGCGCATATACATGTTGTATATTTCCCCAAATTGGCACCTGCCTGTCCTATATGTTGCGATTAGAACGAGCCTATCTGATCAAGAAATGGTATAACTGAAAAGGACTGACTTGGCAATTTAAAATGAAAGCTCGTGGCCTCCCTGGTGGTGCAGTGGGTTAAGCACACACTATGAAGCAGACCACAGCCACTGCACCACGAGTTTGATCCCTGTCATCAACCGGGAGGTGGCCCACATGGCAGGGCAGACCTCTCCTGCCTTGCCTGCTGCTCCCCTCAGCAGTGTATTTCAGTCAGTCTGCCTTTTCTGCTCCCCACTCTGTCTCTGGTGACTCCTCTCACCCCCTTACCTCTGGCTTGTAGCCCAACTCTTGTGTGCATAAAGAAATAAATCTCAAAAAAAAAAAAACCAAAAAACAGTTCACTTGTGTACAGGACCCCGTGAGTGACAGCACACCTCTAAAAGTGTTTAAGCATAGAAGCTGACTGAAGCACACCTGAGCAGCTCTGGCCTCTGTGCCCATGGGACCTTCACAGCTTTCTCCAGTCTGGGTTGTCATCTCTGCCAAAGGTTCGGTCCCCCTAGGAGCTGACACTGCGAGGGAAGTCTCGCCCTGGTGTCCCCTAGTGGTTGGTAACCCCTCCTTTTGCTGCCAATTCAATTGCATGCTTATATTATTGTAATGAGGATGCCCCCTAATAAATCACATTATAATTACATGTCATTGGCCTGAGTTGGAAGCGAAACCTCTCCACCCAGGTGGACATGGACACATCGAGATCTGACCGGCCTGTTACAGAACTCGTACATGATTAACCTTCGTTTGTTCTAAACAACATCTAAAAGGCATCTGTGTTGCCCCATGCTCATCGGTGGGTATTTACACCTGTGCCTGGACTTCTCCTTACAGGTACCAGAGGGAAGGAGAAGAGGTGAGAGGAAGCAGAGAGCAGCCAGCCAGGGCACTGATGTCCATGGAGTGAGAGGACGAGGGCAGTCCCCAGGAGCCTGGGGAATGTTCACTGTGCAGTGTGGACTCAGACTGAGCTCCCGGCGGCCAGAGACAATTCAAAAAGCACATATTTCATGTGTAATTTCCAAGAGTTATCAACAGTTGTCTTTTGACTTGAAAGCTGTTGGCCAGGGCAACGGCAATAGACAAGTCAGTGAAGCTGCCACTGGGGTTCTCTCCAAGCATGAAGCTGCCAGTCCCCATGGCTGGCACGGTCTCTGGGGGTCTGGCCACAGAGGTACACTTACAGACACAGCACACAGCTATGACACTGCGTGTCTCTCTGGCCATTTCCACATAGTATGAGTGATTACACTGTTGTGCCATAGAATTTTGCCCAAATGGTTTATTCAGACTTTCTCCCACCTCTCTACTACTCGGAATGACATGCAAAGAATTAACAAAAGTCACTAATTGGCATAAGAGTCGTGAGAATATCTAAGAACTCGGGCTCTTGTGCTGGACCTGAGGCAGAGAGAACGTCGGGAGCCTGGTGAACCCCCATTTCTCATCACTGCAGCTGTTCTCATACAGTGACAGGCTCTACAGCAACTTTTTTTACACTGGTGGTTTGCAGGGCCTGGAAAAGTCACTGAGTGATTCTCTTCTTTAGCCAAATTATTTGTCTCTTACAGCATGGAAGTCAAGAGGTTCCAAAAGAACGTTTCCATGGGCACCGGGCTACTGGGATATGGATGGTGGCCCATCCACGTGGTGATGTGCTGAAAGTGGAAAATACACACTGGATTTCCAGCTCTGCTTAGGATTTTAAGAGAATGCATGATGTCTCATTAGTACTTTTAAAATATTTATTATATACTGAAGTGACAACAGTTTGGAGATCTTGGGACACATGCAATCTACGTCTAAAGTCAGTCTCACTTATTTCCTTTTACTTTAAGTAGGGAGGGGGGCTAGGCATTTTCAGATGGCGTATGTGGTCTGCATCGTTTTTCCATGCGGCAGAGCTGCTCTCTGTAGTTTAAGAGTGAAAAGCAGAAATAAATGAGTAGTGCCTACCCCATGCTTTATGTTCTCCATCTTCTCTGTACTTAATAAATCCTCTCGCACCAGGCCCAAGGCTGTTGAGTACATGGTATCTACTAGTTCCTTTTAAAAGGAGTCATGTCCCTTTAATACTCATTGTTATGGGCCTCCCTGGTGGTGCACTGTGAAGCATCCTCAGCACAGAAGTGAAAGTTCCATCCTCAGCCAGGGAGGGGACCCACTTGGCGCAGCAGACCTCTCCTGCCTCGCCAGATGCTCCCCTCAGCAGTGTACTTCTGTCGATGTGCCTGCTCTGTTCCCCACTCTGTCTCTGGTGAGTCCTCTCACCTCCCATGCCTCTGGCCTGTTCACTAGCTCTCGTATGCATGCATAAATAAATAATAAATGTCATTGTTAGCTCTTCCTTCTGCTCAAGCACCCCTCTGACTGGTCCTGCAAAACACCCCCATAGCTGACAATTGCGCAGCCCCATCTCCTGGTCCTTAACATGCATGTGCACAGACCATTTCCCAACAGTGTCTGATCAGTACGTTGTCTTGTTAGTGAGGCTTCCTGCTTGCAAGCAACAGAAAGCTACTCTGGATACCTTCTGCAGACTAAGGATGCACTGGAAGGGCACCTGGAAGTGCCAAGAGATTGGAGAAGTCTCAGCTGACAAGTGGGCACCAAGAGGAGGCCTGGCGTCGTAAAGGCAAGCGAGGCGACTCTGGGGACTCTGCCACTCTCTGCACTGAATAATTAATGATGTTGATGCTTGTACTGTCCTTGTAGTTCTGTGTGGGGCAGCTGACGGATGGAGCTCAGTAATCCATGCCCTTTCCACTACCGGGGCCTCGCTGACTCCTTGCACCGTGGGAGACGGGTCCCTGGCCACCAGCTGGACTGACAGGATGGGTCTGTCACCAGGTTGAGAACCTCTGTGATTCTGGCTAGTTTTTTCTCAATGACAAACGTGCGGACAAATCCCTCCAGAAATAGCACCTCAGCGTTACATAATAGCAGAGAGTACATCTGGCAGTAGGGTTGACACAGGCACTTAAAACTCTGCTCACAATGAAAAAGGCACTGCTATATTAACCACCACACTCTTAAAAGTGTCAGCTTGTGAAAATAAACTTTGTGATTTTAAACTTACTGAAGATTTCCTGTGTTTTCTAAGTTTGAAGTGGTCCCTTCAGTGCGTCTCTAATGAGGATTGAATCTTAGCTTCAGAACCTTTCGATTTTTTTAATCTACAGACATTTATTGACCTATTAGTCTTAGTTCACCCTCGAAGAATGAAAGATCAAGGAACAGGAGATAATTGCATATAGACATTTCCATTAAAGGGGACCATGTAGGTCTTTTCTGCAGTTGTTAATGGTCTGTTGACACTGATGATGAGAGAAACTCATTATACGCCTCTCTTTATGTAGAGTTATGCCTATAAATTAGCTATTCATAGCTTGGGCTACTCGTTTAATTGAAATGATCAAATTAAAAATTCCCATTTTCTTTACTTAAAAATATATAACCATCAAAGTGATCTATGCACATCTGAAAAAGAAAGAGTGCTAAAGAGCTAACTGTGAAAAGCAAAACTCTGCTAACCTGGCCCTTTGTGTTCTCTGACCCCCTGCCCCCCCCCCACTAGAACCATGTTTTCTGCCTTCGATTGCTCTGCGGTTATACATGTGACTTTAGGTGTTCATGCTGCAGTTTCAAAATCTATTATCTTGACCCAAGGCGCTGGGTGACAACATCCCCACCATAAATTGATTCCATATCATCACCAACAACTATAATTGGTCGAGTCAAAGTGGAAGCAATTAGGGGACTCATAACAGAAGAATAAAGTGGACAGAAGCAGGTTTTCAGGGACCATCTGGTCCCTCTGACTTGGCGCTACTCCATCTCAACAGCAAGGGGAACTCAGGGGTGCGTGCCCAGGAAGACAGGGTGATCAGCAGGCAAGCGCTGGCCTAGGACGGGCCCAGCACACCCTCGCCCCAGCTGGCACGCTGGCCCAGCACCTCGGAGCAGAGCGAGGGGCCTCTCCTCACCTCACCTGCGCTGTCTCAGGTGTGCTGGCCACTCAGGGGGCGCAATGCAGCTGCTGCCTGAGGTCGCTCATTCTCCCTTGGAAAACTCAAGCCGAGAGAAAAATGTTAAGGAAGCAGAATGTTTATTTTTGGCATCTCATCTCTTCTGAGCTTGAAAGTCCCGAGTTAGAAGACGCTGAAGGACAGGACATACCAAGCTCGGTGGTGTGGATGTCAACAAGCCAAGCAGGGGTGGGACTGACTATTAGCAAAAATGAAAGCAAGAAATTCTCTACTCCAAATTGCAACTCGTTGGGGGTGGGGGTGTGGGGGGGAGAGATGTGTGTGTGTGAGAGATTGGTAGAGATACCTTTCTCATTATATAAGGTTTCTTTTTAAAAATTTTTTAAAGATTTTATTCATTTATGCACACAAGAGCTGGGGTTCAGGCCAGAGAGAGGTGGGGGTGGGGGGTGGGGAAGACAGGATTCACCAGAGACAGAGTGGGGAGCAGAACAGGCAGAGCAACAGAAGTACACTGCTGAGGGGAGCAGCAGGTGAGGCAGGAGAGGTCTGCTGCGCCATGTACATCAGGTCCCAGGCCGGGGATTGAACTCGTGCTGCAGTGGCTGCTGAAGCCCCACAGTGAGGCGCTCAACCCCTTGGGAGGGGAGGTCCCTAGATAAGGTTTCTAATGCTATTTCGAAAAGTGCAAAATGGGACTTGCACATTTCAGACTGCCTGCTTAGCTTTAGGTGAGACAATCCGGATAATGATAAAAATTCCGTCCTCTTAATGCAAAACGGACACGTTGGAGTAACTCCTCTTTAGTAATGGTCACGCCCTTCTCTTGTAGTGTTGGTGAAAAACTTTCGTATTTATTTGTTTTGTCACAAGTCACGGCGGAGCCTTCCCTCACACTGCTCAGCTGTCCATTCAAAATGGGTTCAGCGTCCAAGCACTTGTCGGCACTCCCACCATTAGCTTCCTGCTCCGGCGCCATCTGTCACCAGCTTTTTGGAACCATTCAGAGCAGTGCCCCTTCCACACGGAGCTGTTTTCAGTTCCCCGTCCGCTAATTCCATCCCTGCCCTGTCTGATTCTGGAGCTTGTTCTAGCTCTTCAGATGGTGGGAGTTTCCTTGCCTCCAGTGTGCCTGTATTTGTTTTGACGGCCAGGCGCGCCACACCAGCTGAAGGGAACTGCATACCCACGGCTCAGCCAGGCAGCACAAGTGGGAGCGGGTGGGCCCTTCCTCCAGCCTCTGGTTAGTTCTCATTGCTCTGCGGGCCCACACCTCAGAGCTGTGACGTTCACAAGTGTTTCTCAGTATTTTCTCCCCACTCAGCTGGGGCCTGACGTCCCCAGTGGCCTGGAGTTGGGGGTCTCCTTCTCCCACGTGGGGCCTGAAGCTGGCTAGAGTCTGTCCCTTCGCCAGGTAACTTGGGCTCTGAAAACACCCCAGCAGCCAGACTCAGACTAATGGTGGCAGTGCCGACAAGTGCTTGGACGCTGAACCCATTTTGAATGTACAAGGGCAGGCCTTGTTGAAGAGAACAAGGCCCCCTGGCTTATTCTCAAATGTTCTCTCCCCACTTCTCCATTCAGAAGACTGGGGGGTTATTCCCTCACCCTGGTTCAGCTCCCAGTCACTTCATAAAAATACTATGTTTTCCCTACAGGCCAGATGCTATCCTAAATTCTGGGTAGAAAGCATGAATTGGCGGTGTTTCTGTCCTCAAATCACACACAATTTGAGGGAAAGTTCAGGGAAATGCTTCAACACTGCCATGCCTGAATTATCGCAAGAGAGTATACTGGGCGTGGGAGTTGGTGGTAGTTTTACTTAAGGAACAAGTGACCGCCTCAGACACACTTGCATGTGTTATCTATACAGGAAATGTAGGATCCCAGATATCCACCTTTGGGGTTATCTGCATGCAGCATTATATCATTATATCATAATGCCAAAAGCTAGAAAGTACCCTTTTCCAGGGGTTAAATTGGATTATTTTGTGACCAGATTGATGATGTCTATGCATATAACAGCAAATAAAATCTTAAATAATTCTAGTGGGGTCTTTGGTTACAATCCTAAGAAATGTTCCTCATTTCCAGCAAATGTTTGATAGTAGGCCTCAGTTGGTAACTGAGTTTTCCTTTTTCAATGGATATTACAAAATTAAATTTTTTCTTATTCTAATATGCTCCATATATTTCTATATCATATGGTCTTCAGGAAAACGAACTGGTTGCCAAAAACAATGCAGTAAGTATTGGAAAAAAAGCTAAACAAAGTGGGTGTTTTAACCATTCCTATAATCCATTATGTATTTAAAGTTTTGTAAGAGATGTAAATTTTTTCAAAAAGTAAGCTAACATATGATAAAACATTGTTTGCAGTATACTAATATCAAAGCTCAAGGTGATTTAAAAAAAGTCTTCCAGAATTATAACTACAATGGAACATAATTCTGGTTATTCCTCCACCAAGACTTCATTCATTCATTCATTCATTCATTCATTCACTCATTTAACAAATTTTCTAATAGCATCTTCTATGAATCAGCTATTACAAAGTGCCCTAGGAATTTAAAGATATGTTTAATAAATTTCTGTTGAATCAATACTGGAAAAGTGGAAATACTTTGAGTCTGGGCTATTCTAGTCCAGAGAAGACTATAGATCAGAACCCAGTGTCATAGTATCTATTGCACTGAGGTCACAAGATGCTGAGGGGCTAAGAAGGACAAGGTATTCGGTTTAGGTGGTCAAAGGAAAGCTTCTAAGATTACTGTCCTGAAGGATAATTACTGAACCAAAGTGTCAATTGATGATGATGAGACATTTCCCAGTCTTCTCTGATCTAATGGGAGTTAGGAATCAACCTAGAGGGGCTGAGGGAGGGTCCAGGTATCAGTATTACTCTCCTAGCACTGGGCCTGCCAATGCTTTGCTTGTGGGTTGACTGGCATCTCTGTCACCTGCTATCTCAGGTGACATGATGAAGTATAGGTGATTAGGAGGTGACTAGGAAGCTTTAAACTACACCTTGGAGCAATTTCACCCCACAGCTCTGGACAGCCTCTTGGAAGCTGGTGATAAAACTCTTTCAAATGATTAAGACTGGAGAGTGAGTTCTTTCAGACTTTGGGCCATTTGTCTAATGGTTCAGTATTTTCTCTCTTTCAACTTAATGAATCCTATCAACATTCCAGAGTGCTCAACTATTTCTGACTTAAAAAACAAATCCGTTGGACCTCCCTGGTGGTGCAGGGGTCAAAGTGTCAGCACTATCTAGCTATCACCAGCCACTGTGCCATGAGTTTGATCCCCAGCCAGGGAGCTGACCCACGTGGCGCAGCAGACCTCTCCTGCATCACCCACTGCTCCCCTCAGCAGTGTATTTCAGTAGTTCCACCTGTTCTGCTCCCCACTCTGTCTCTGGGGAATCCTCACAACCCCTGAACCTCTGGCCTGTACCCCAGCTCTTGTAGGCATAAGTAAAAAAAATCTTAAAAAAAGAGAAATCTTTCAACCTTACCACCCCTCTATGACCAGTCTGCCCTCTACTGCCTTACACTGATAACTCCCCGATGAGCAGTCTGAACAGTCTCCACTTGCTCAACATTCATAAGCCGCAACACTCTGGCTGCCAAAATTGAACAGTAGTTTGCAAACTGCAGCAGCTTCTTTCTGAGCCTACCAGATATCTCACTGTTGTTTCAGTCAGTAGATCCCACCATCCTCTCCCTCTCCTGGCTTTTATGCCACCACCACAGCCAGGGTTACTCCCAAAATTCTGAAATGCTTCTCTGTCTCTCAAGTTTTTTTTTTCCTATGGCCCCTTACACATTTAATATAAACTCAAGGCTCAGCCTAGAACCTTCTCTTTTCACTCACTTTCATTCCACATCTAGATACTAGGGACAATTCCCCTAGCTTTAAATACTAGCCTCCTCCCGCTATCACCAATTCCCAGCTGCACCTTTGCAGCTGATGAACTTCCAAGCTCATTTGGCCTAGGGCCGAGTCAACAGTTAGGTAACTCACCAATAGCTAAGATGGAGCATGCCCAGGGCCAACATTTTTATATTCTTGATACTCTAGAACTAATCTCAATAAGATGAATTTCCATTCACTTAATTGTGCAAATTTAAAAAAAAAGCACTAGTTTTGCTTTGCTATTTTATAAGCAACTGTGCTGATGGGTTTATGAATATGTATCTATCTCCAAACTCACCAAGTTGCATATGTTAAACATCTATAGCCTCTGCCTGTCAATCATACCTTTGGGAAGTTTAAAAACAAAAAAACCAGTTCTTTCACTCTCGACGCCACAGTCACATAAACCTGGTCACTCACATCGGAAGTCTCTTTCCACCGCTCAGTTCTTCCCCCACTGCCACCTCCTCAATCCCTGCCGTCCTCCTCTCTCACAACCGTTCTGACCCGCTGAACCAAGAACCTGGTTCCAGTCCATTGCTCGCACATCAACTTTGACCCGGATTTAACATGTGACTCACGTAGGCACAGAACTGCCTGAACATCGCTGTGTTCATCCTTCCCCATCAGGGCGGAAGGGCTGACGTTCCCTGGCCATCCCTATGATGCAGCAGGACAGAGCAAATCGGGAAAATCCATTTGTGGCATAGGTCACAACGTGGATATAATGCAGAACACACGTTGGGTGAGACAAGCCAAAAACAAGCCTTCGTGATTTCATTCATAGAGCATTAATGCAAGAGGTAAAACCGACGAACCGCTGTGGAGGTCAGCGGGGAAATCACGCCTGGAGGAGTAAGCGCGGTAGAGTCTGGCCCGCAGCGCGCTAGGGCGGCTCCCTGGCTGTGTTCACTTTGCGAAAAATCCACTGGACTGGCCAGTGATGGCTTCCGCATCTCTCCTAATGCACGTGACATCTCAATGGAAAACACCTCAAAAATCAAATAGTGTTTGGGTCTTTCACTTTTTTTTTTTGAGTTACTAATCACTCTGGGTATGTTAAAACTAAGAACAGAAATGGTAGAATTTTCTGCTGGATAATTATTGTGTATTTAGAAAAATGCCTAATTATACATTCAACTGACACACTAGAATGATTTCAGAAAGCCTTGGCTAATACGAAAAGTATGTGTTCTGAATACATAATATCTTGTTGTTAGAAAAGGAAGCACCAAGGCCTATGATTAAATGATGTTAATACAACTATGGCAAAGAAAAGAAATTTAAAAAACATAAACAACATCTAGAAATACAACATTGCAAGCTCTCTTCTGGTTTTTAGGTTGACAATAAGGAAACGCTACTCTGTTCGAAGAGGGAGAGGAACGCAAAGGAGCGGTAAGAAGCCAGGCTTGACAAAGCACATGTAAAAAGTATGAACGCGCAACACATCACTGTGAAATCTCTTTGCAAATACTCAGGGTGGATAATTTTATCTCAGGTGTATAGATATAAAAGCGCTGTGACACTGACTTCAGTTTTAGAGCTTGGAATAACTTACACACGTATTTCCTTTTCATAATCCTATCTTTTTTTTGAGCAACAATAACATGCATTCATGGGTGAAAACTACCAAAGCCAGTAACAAATCACAGTCTGTTTCTAGTAACACCCTTCCTGAGTCCTGAATTTAGAAGACAAAATGATGTCATCAACTTTCAGAACAACTGCTATTGCTTGAAACGTCTCAATCACAAAATAGGACATGTGTCATTAAACAGAAATAACATTACCGCTTTAATTGTGCTCTTTCAATTTGAGAATTTTGTTTACTTAGGCGAGAATACATGACCAATCATCTGGATAGATGATGTGAAAATTATTAATATCATTCAGCATCTCATTTAGAACTTACAAATCACTCTCTACACTTGAAAACTCAGTTGTCCTAAATCATGAAACGTTCCATCTAAGCAAAGCCAGGAGTGACATTCTGACTATGTTCTACACGCGTTTTCTGCTTTGTCATCATTACAAAGCTGTTAAACTGCCAGTTCCTTCCCTCTTCTCTCTTTTTTCCTTATTATTTTTCATAAACTTTTACAATAATTTAGCACAAAATCAGAAATTGTATGGATTCGCTCTACAATAGGCATTCAAATATGTTTCTAAGATATATTTAATACAGTTTTAGTAGGGAAGATTTTATATTTTAAAGTTCTCAGCGGAGGGAAAAGTCTCTGAAACAAACAGGGCCCTCATTATCAGCCTATCACATCAACTTCATTTTCCTATTCTCAACTCCATTTTACAGCACCTGATAAACATCAGCCCGTACGATCGTACGATCCCTTTTGTGTGAAGATGGAGGACTGGAGAGGGAGTTGGACAGATGGAAGTGGAAGTCAGTCATGAGCACCGAGCACGACCCCTTCAAATTCTATTTCACGACTCACTTCATGTTCAGAGCTGAATTTGCATGAAAATCAAATTCATAAATTCAGCCACGGCTTTGATCGGGAATTTTGTGGTTGTTATTGTTCTTTTTGAATTGGTGTAAAAGGCATGGCAGATGGTACTGTTTCTTGAAATGTCTATTGACCCTTGTTTCCCTTCTTCTCCTACCACCGCACAGAACTGGAAGGTCCCCAGGGCCCTCCTAGGATCGGGCCTTCTTAGAACACGAATGTCCTGAGAGCTCAGAGCGTACAGTCTAAAAGAGGCTCTGGACCCTTTTCGACCATCCCAGTACAACAGTGTGATATGTGAGTAATTCAAACTCTGCTACAGAGACCTCCAGGGAGATTAAGGTAACTCATAAACACACACACACACTTATACGTAGATACAGGCAATGTCTGTATTATGCTTTTGTATATCTATATTTATATGTATATATACTAGAAGAAAAGTATTATTGAATCATTATATAGATACAATGCAATACAATAGATACATGTGGTTACTTTATATTTCCTTTATATATGATATTATGTCTATAGTAACACATGCCCTTGTAGATGATAATTACAATGATTAGCTAAAAGAACACCCTGATTGACAGCGTGAAGTTTGGAAACCAAGAAACATTTGAATCCCAAATCTGCCACCAACCAGAACATGTTACTCAATATTATGTATAAGATATATACAGTATACTGTATATATCCACATTATACATACGCCCATACACATACACTTAGACATACACAGATATATTTGGGGGTGTGGTGCAATTCAATTAGTAAGTGTTTATCAGTGTTTACCAGGGTGCTCGAAGCATGACAGTTAAGATGCTTCCTTCAACTTACGTACAAATTTTCTCTGCATGCCTGTATAGTATAATAAGTGCAACATTTCATCCTCTGTTCCAGGAAATGGACCAACTGCTTCTCACACATAAGCAACTCACAGCATAAACTCTCACAGAGCATGGAAGGTTGGTGTGACTGATACTTTGATTATAGGTGAGGGCACAAGCCTGAAAGGGGTAGAATAACCCTCTCAACGCATACTGAGACTTATCCGCAGTGCCGCCAGGCACACAGAGAGGCCATCTCAACTCAAGTCACACAAAACGTCCTAACACAAAGACTGCAGTGGGTTTGTTACAATAGCCCAGCTCCTAAAATGAACCTCATTCTTAAATTTCCATTTTCCAAAAGCATTAGAAGATATGGTCGATAAGACATTCAAATTACTATTCTGATGCTTTTTGTCCAAAATGGTAGAGTAATTAAGCAAAGTCTCTTACCTTCAAGTCTGTTCTTTCTTGATCAATGCCGGCACCTATCGAGAGAGTTAAAAACAATGATCAGCACAGGAAAGAGCGAACAGACACCTGCTTGTTGGAACCTGGAGCACACGCCATGTTGGGGTCTGATATCTCAATAACTATTAATAAATTCTAGGCTAGGACCCAAGATTCTATTTGGCGATATAATTTAAAAAGCATCTCTTTTGCATTCATCATGTAGGCAGCGTGCCAAGGAAAGAAACAAAAATTATCTTGATTTTCTTGCCAGCTGGTGCTTTGAACTGAATGGCCCACGACCAAAGACCTGCCACTCCTGTCACATGAGAAAATGAAGTGGGTTTCTTGCTAAGCACACTTACTTCTGACTGTTGAAAAATTACCCTACGACTACACTAAGTGCCACAGTAAAACACAATTTTGTCTCACCCAGCATCCATCTGGAAACTGGAAGACAAATATAAAACAGCTGGCAGTGGAAAGTCTGGTTTAAAAGCACATTGATATGGGGCTGTTAATCACCTTTTCTTGCAGAAATTGTTCCAGTAGTGTTAGCATCCCATTCTCACAGTAAATATTTGCTTTTCCTTACTAGCACGATTATTAAAAGGGTGGATTTCCTTTCTATAGTTGTGTGATATGTATGCACATAACATAGACACACCTACATGTACATGTATGTATATAATGTTCTAGCATCATCACATACACGGATGTATCTCTATTAAATGATGCCAATGAAGATATATGTTGTAAAATTTATTGGAAGCTCACTGTGGAAAGTCTCATTTGCGCAATTATAATTAATAACCCATGGTCATTTTTCTTACATTATTTATTTGTGTCAAAGAGATTTGGAAACGCACTCTAAGCTTTGGTTGATGGAATCTGAGATTGGACGGATGCAGGTGAAACACCCAATTTCAGCCCAATCCACATATAGAAAAAAAATTTAAACAGTTTAGCAATTTTTCCGGCCACCTCCAGCTACCCAATTACCATTTTGAAAATATAGCACAGATTTTTCTCTAGAAGATGCGCCAGTTTGGAATTTCTTACGCCTTCCTACTTTCTAAATCATTTAGCCTGAAGTTCGGAAAGGCGCACACACATAAATTCCACATCAGCAGATATTCCAGGCTGGGGTAAACCTGTGCTTTTCTGTCTTCACGTACAGCGCAGCTCACCTCTTCACTGGAAACCTGTGTCTGAACATGTTCAACACTCTGCTTTAGCAGCCCAGCCCCCCGATTCCACTTTGTGACAACCCTCAGTCAACTCTGGGAAGGATAAAGAGCAAATTGGGAAAATCCTTACTTTTTATAGTACTTTTTTATTTTATATGTGTTTTATATCATTTTTCATTTTTGACCAATGCACACTTATCCTTAGTTTTTAAGGGAAAAATAAGCCTGAATTTGAAATATTGAACCAAGAGGGAGAAACCACCGTGTCTACAGACCTGATTTTGGACTGGGGTTCCTCTGCTGACGGCTATTGTCGCCTCGCATGGATGGGCCTGACTGGACTCAGGTCTCTGTCGGCGGCTTATTAAACTTCTATTTGATTCGAGGAAAAGTGTGTCATTTGGAGGAACATATGTAAATGGATATGTTATTAACACTGATTATAACGAAATCTGACAAGTTATGCTGATCTATGGAAATAAAATCATAAAACTTCCATTTGATATGAAAGGAATTGAAATCCTAATTTGAAGAAATGCTCCATTTGCATCTACATGCGGCTTTATGATTTATGACAGGGAGACTTTTCAGCTGAAATAGAAAGTCGGCTCTCTAGGAGTTATTATATAGTGGAAATGAAATTTCCTAACCTATTTAGATGAAGCAGGTTGTGCATTATCTTTCACACCGATATCTCACTGCCTTCATTTCAATAACTACTGCTGCTATTCTCTGCTGATGGAGGGGAGAAGGAGATAAAAAAAAAATGTTATTCCACGAGAATGATAAAATATCTCAAATTTATTACATTCAGATAAAATCTTCTCTAAGAAGGGTAATTTAAAAATACCTGTAATGATTCCATTCCCGAGTGACTGTTCTGTCACATGGTAGAGAGGTGGGGTAATAATGCATAACTGTGTTCTGAGGCGATATTTCCATGCGTGACCGCTAAGGGAACACAGAGAAAAGGAGGATTGTGACAGTTCCAGAATGAGCATCAACTGCCATGCAAGTTGGTGAGTTCTCATAGCACCCACCTTCTGCTTGGGTGAGATGCCCTACGTCACTCCATACTTATGGGAAAGCCCGCGGCAAACTATTTCACACACCAACACACCACAGAGGTGTGGTTCTTTCTCTGCCTTTCCTGTATTGTCATTTGGAGAGGCCTCATTTACCTTCCATAAAGCGATTACAATAAAGCAGCACTAGAACCTATATAGCTATCACAATAAGAAGGCTCTGGCAATATAATCTGAAGCGATGTTAGCAGGAATCAGTGGAAGTTTTGGTTCATTTTTATTTTTGACTTCCAAGTTCCTATTGAGAGCGGACGATGAAAAATCACTCACGCTGTAAAACTTTCCATCATAGCTGAAAAGTCTCCCTGTCATAAATCATAAAGCCGCATGTAGATGCAAATGGAGCATTTCTTCAAATTAGGATTTCAATTCCTTTCACATTATAGCACTTGCCCATGCATGACCTTCACTGAGAGGTTTTTTTTCCCCGGCACCTCCAAATGTGACAGCAGAGTAACATCACGGATGTGCTGTGTATCTGTTCGCCAGGGACATGTCAGCCAGCTGAGTGCTGCTGATCATCAAGTTTCAAGGTTAGAAGGGAATGTAAAACTCGCTTACTTCAACCATACGTTCTGAGACTGGAAGCATCTCCAGAGGGAGAACGGCCCTTGGAGGTTGGCAGCCTGGGGCTTAATCTTAGCTTCTCCTCTTGCTCATTTTGGGCATGAGGCCAGTAAGTCTGTGAGCACCTCATTTTCCTCATGCAGGAAATGGGAACGCTAGTAACAGGACTTGCCAACTGCACTGTGAGGATTAGCTGAGTTACTACATACCAAATGTTTAGAACTGTCTGGTACCCAGCCCGCACCCCACCCCCCTCATTTCCCACAGAGTATCCAGCTTTAACTGGGTAACGGCAAAGAATTTATTACTTGGGATGAGATTTGACATGAGGTATGTTGATGGTGTTTTTCCTCCAAATAGATCTCCTTGGGCTTTCTTCTCACTGTCCTAATACCATCCCTTGGAGTCATGCCGCAAAAGGCTTAATTCCAACTTTTCTTGAGTTATCTTCAGTTATTTCCTTGTCTTTTAAGATTTTTATTTATATAGCCATGCAAGAACTGGGGTGCAGGTCAGAGGCACAGGGGGTGAGAGGATTCACCAGAGACAGAGTGGGGAGCAGAACAGGCAGATCCACTGAAATACACTGCTGAGGGGAGCAGCGGGTGAGGCAGGAGAGAGTCTGCTGCGCCATGTGGGTCAGCTCCCTGGCCAGGGATCGAACTCAGGCCCAGTGGCTGGTAACAGCCTAGATAGTGCTGACACTTTAACCCCTGCACCACCAGGGAGACCCAATCTTTAAATATCTGAATTCAGTAGAGGCACCAACATCAAAGACTGAGTAAGGGCTGGAAAACTTACTAAGGCTGGTAACCTAGATCTTTAATACTATGTTGTCTAGTGGCTTAAAAAGAAATGAGAGAAAAATAGGAATTATAATAGCGCCAAGTTCTTGGATGCTTTGGGATTAAGTGATGTGCTCAGAGTTCAATTTATGGTGATGATGGAGAGGACAGTGGGAAGATACTGATTCTCACACCAGGTAAATGTTGGGTGTGCGTCACGGAACACAAGGTCACCACAGCACTGTGCCGCAACCCTTACCTGCTGCAGCTACGTGGCAGTTGTGGTCCTGACAAGGAAATCATCTTGGAAATAAGTTTACCTATTTCATCAGCAAAACATGTCTTTGAGAAGTGGCACATCTTACCAATATCTAAAATCTCCCCTGCTGCAGAGACACCATAGTCAATTACCAAGAAAATTCTGAGCAGACACTTTTGTTTTCTTTGCAATGGGAAGTCTTGTTACTAACGTGCCCACTTTGGCAATAGCTTATTAGTGCTCAGGACATATTTCTGTTCTTTGCATGTTGAAAAAAATACATACCCTTTCTGTACAAACTTCCTCCAGCGGAAATACGTTTCCTTTATGTTACTGTTAACTGTTTTCCACTGAATTGTCTATATTGTGTGTTCTCTAAGCAATACTAAGGACGCTGGTAAAACAGAGCATCCCATTATCTCTCACTGGGAGAATGATGATAGTCTTATAACTGCATTTATGTTTCCACCATTCGTCTCTAATAATCTAAAATAATGGTTGGTCATCTATACACAACATAAATGTTGACTTCATTGATTAAAATCTTCTATTACACAAAAGCATCTACTGGATGAGATGTATTTTCAAGGCATCTAGAGCCCTCTATTACCTTGGTATTTATTTTCTCACCAAATTCATTTCTTTTTGTTAGATTGCTTGCATCTTACAGTGCATCTGTACCACAGCCTGGAATTTACTCAGTGATTTCATGCTGCTTTGTAGCTTCATCCTGTTGTACCTGATGTTCTGGCTATCTGGAAATGCTTTTTCCCCACCCCTACTATACCACTGTTTTCACACACACACACACACACACACACACACACACACTTCCTTTTTCAAACACTTTCTTATTCTTAGAGTCCCAAACATTTTCTTCTCTTTTAATGGAGAATGGACTGCACCTGTCCATTCTATATCCTGTACTTTGTAAATGCCACATTAACTAGAACTGCCTGCTTTACTTCCTGTCTCTTATTTGTTAGATTTTCAAGGGGAGGGCTCATCTTTGGCTTTACATCTCTGTTCTAATATAGACTAAAACTTAAAATTGAGTCTATATAAGCATTTAACCACGTGGAATCAGTCACTAAATTGTGTGAATCAGAATCTATTTCACCTACAGCTTAAGTTGGAACAACTTTATAAAGTGAACTTATCAGTATTTGACTCAAAGAACTGTGTGGAGGACTCAGTATAAAAACTTACAATGGTACTTGGCATTCAGTAAATAGTGCCAATTATTAGTCAGCATTTTAAAATCAGGGGATATATTATAGTAAAGATTAAAAAAATTAAACCAGCTAAGTCCTAGGCTTTTTTTTGGTTAAAAGTTAAAAATAGGAGTATTTTATATCTTCCTCATTCTTATTTCCAGTGCTAAGAGAACGAATGGAAATGGTTCATTATGGCAACAGTGTTTGACATTTAGTGAGCATTCAGTGAGCAATAATTACTCAGTATTTATAAATAATGGAGTGACTGTTTACACAGAAAAATGATAGACAATATTCCTAATATTCTAGAGTGAAAATGTTAGTTCAACAAATTTCCAGAGAGAGAAAACAATATGAATACCAGTAATGATACTGGAATTCTCTTTTTATCATGACACTCAGTATTCTTTAGATTTGATTATCTACTTATAATGAAGTATAATTTTTAATGGACTGAAATTATGTTATTTTTCTTAGCCTTACTTTATTTTTAAAGCAATACTTCTTAGACATTTGGATATAAGTTTAAAACTTCATCGATATCCTCTGCTTATCTTTCACTTAAAAATAAATGCAAAGTTTTATAGAAAACAGATTGTTTACATAAACATTTAATCTGCAAATTTCCTGAAAACAAGTCCCACTTCATTAATTCTGGAGCATAAGAGCATGTTCTGTTTTGGTGATGGGTTAATAAACCATTCTGTATGGTTCAATTTTCTATCATTTGTATACATTTGTGTTCAATAAAATAATTCCATCTAAAATATAGAGTGCAATTTATTTTTAAAATGCACTTTTTTCCCCTCTACACCTAACTACACTTCTTTTTGTGCATGTGCTTTTCAAAGTAACCACATGAGTTTCACTGAATGTAAACAATGATTATTTGTGGATTATGAGATTTAGGAGAATGCTTTATTATTTGCGTATTTTTCTTTGTTGCTTGAATTGCACACATAGGTAAAAAAAATATTGGCAGGCATTCATTAAGTGGGAAAATACCAAATGCAAAGGCTTTTCCACAATTTAGGGGGAATGTAGCTACTGACAAACCTATAAGGTGAACTAGAATGCATCCTTCAGTTAAGCATCAAATCCTTGGAATGATGAAAAACTGAAGTTAGCAACTTTTCTGCAATTTCTGGAATTCACATCCATTTGGCATATATTATGGGAACCCAGATGGCATTAAAAAGGGGAGGAATTTTCCATGTTTTTAATGCCATTATGATCTCCCTACCATAAAATTGGATCAAGAAATAAAAATATTCAATATATAGTGAAAGCACTTTTATGTAATATATAATTGTGAAAGTATTATGGAAATTGCTGGGTAGTTGAATGTAAAAGGAACCGATGTGTGTGCATGTCCAAAAATTAGCTGGACCCCAAAAGCCTGAGCATTCCTCACACCTTGCCTTAGGCAAAGCAATTATGGTAATCCTTTTGAAAGGTGCTAACAGCAGCAAATACTTCGAAAGAATAAAGTAAATTAAGTAAACTCTGCAGAGACAGAGATTGTTTGGGCGACGCTCTTGGCCCTGCTCTGACGTTTCGAAAACGGGAGAAATAACATTATTTTTGGTTTTAATAGCTGGTTTACAGTTGGTTCATGTGCGTTTGTAGACAAATAATATCAGCTTCATCTCATCTCACTGCCTCTGACTTCAGGCAAGGACACGAGGATCGATTATCCTCTCAGGGTGAAAGCCTAAATCAGCTCCTCAACACTGGTTCGCCAAGACATGAAACATAAATATGCACTTGTTTGTGAATGAACTTCCCTTTCAAGTCCCTTCACTGGTGCTTCTCTGCTTTTTCCCCACCTCTTCCCTCCAGGACAGCCAACTTCATCAGCCCAGGCTCACCCGCACATCCCAGAGGACAAAAACAAGGTTTCCCTTTTTAGTCAATCAACCCAACCAAAAAAGACGTAAGCAAAGCTGCAAGCACACAAAGGCAAAACAAAAAGCCAGTTTCCAATATTTAACTATATATAGGAAAACTGAACTGTGGGTTTGATTGCCCCAGAAAGCAATTCCGTCCTTTTTTAACACTTCATTATAAATGACATTCCAGAACAGTCAGGTAACCACCACTGACAGATGAAAAACGCAAGTCAAGTTGAGAAACCTGATAGCTATAAGTGCTCTTGGTACTTTCCTTACATGAGTGACACATACAGACACGGTGGGCACCAGCTGAGTACAAGGTAAATCTCTTGGGCATCTCACATAGTCCTGTGGGGTCCCTTCCTAACTCCAGATCCTCCGCACTGTGCATATTCTCTTTTAACCTCAGTTTCCCCACTTTGCATTTTAACTTTTTTTTCAAACTGGGGTACAGGTCAGAGGTGTAGGGGGCAGGGGTGAGAGGATTCACCAGAGACAGAGCGGGGAGCAGAACAGGCAGACTGACTGAAATACACTGCTGAGGGGAGCAGCGGGCGAGGCAGGAGAGGTCTGCCATGCCATGTGGGTCACCTCCCTGGTCAGGGATCGAACCTGTGCTGCAACAGCTGCAGGTGCTTCACAGTGCGATGCTTAACCCCTTGCGCCACCAGGGAGACCCCACATTTTGACCTCTTAATGGTACCAGGTTCCTTGGGGTTGTGAGGCCTGACTTGAATAATGCATGTTGAATTTTAAATAAAGCCCCTAGAAATAAGCATGGCATGAAGTGACACTCTTTCCAAATACACACGCACGTTCTTTTGAAAGGGTTCTCGCTGTCCAAGCTCCACCGGTAGAGGTGACAGAACTCAAGGACTTCGTGGGCTGAAAGCTCATTAGATAATTTAAGCATTAATTCCTCCAGCCCAGAGTCCAAGGCGCAAGTCATTCCCTCTGATCGATTAAGCTGAGTCTCTGAAATCAGCTTTTAGGCACCACTACTCCCAGGACTCCCAAGTTTAAATTGTTTTTTGTCCACGCTTAAGAGAAAGCACACGATGGGGTGGGGAGGAGAGTCGATATTTTCCACATTCCCTTTAGATGTAAAAGACCAGAGGAGGGAGGTGATGCCCTGTGGAAGGAGAGCAGAGAAGCCGAGATGGTCCCTTGCTCTCAGAGGTCTGCGCAGCCAGAACTCCCTCCCTCCAAGGCCCGTCCAGGGCACTGGAGGCAGCGCCCCTGGACCCTGGACACGCGGCTTCTGCGATCACTTCTAGCCGGCCCTGCTGCCCCAGTCCGGGGGGGGGGGGGGCTCCAATGGCAGATTCTCTGGGGGACCGGTATCCTATGTTTACCCCCAAAATGCTTGGCTGTAAGACAACTGGCAACTCGCTATTGACTGTCAACATACCTCCCAGGGGCTGTTAGCACTTATCTTTATGAGGGGAGGCTCACTCTGTGATCACCCCAGGGCCCGAGAGACCCAGGACTCAAACGGGGACGCAGTCAATTGTTAGAGTGATTTATTCCCAGGAAGGCAATTAAACTGCCTGATTTACTTTAACCAACATCTCAACTTAATGGTGCACTGGTGAGATGGTGATGGGGAATACATGGGGATTACAATTAATGGCAAGTATATGTAAATTTTAAAATAATAAAAAAAAAAAGAAAAGGAGAGTGGAAAAAAAAAAAATATCTTGCTCACCAGGTTCCAATCACCTCCGCCCGGCCTGAGCAGCACCGTGCCAGCGAGAGGACCCGCGGCGTGCAGCTCGGGCCCTGGGTGACCTGCAGTGGCGCAGGCTTGTGGGCCTACTGAAGTCTCCGCCCCGGGAGCCCCGCGAACGCCGCTTTCTGAACACGCACGCGTCCGCAGCGCCCGTGCAGACGCCCCGCGCTCAGCACCCAGCCACCCAAGATGGTTTGATTCCGCTTTTGCTCTCCTCCCCTTTGTAAGACCTTTCAGATGGACCGTAGGAAGCACGCCGGGCACCTGCCTCTATGTCTCCTTACGCAACACGAGTAAAAGCTGCTCGTTCTCCAACCAGCATAGCATTGGTCCACCCCGACACCCCAAAAGGGGAGCCTCTTGGGTTTAATGACACCTTCTAGCCAGAATTTCTTCAAGGAATGCTTCCTGGTGAACCTGATGGTGAGGCTGTCTTTATGGGGCCGAGCTGATGCGTAGGGGGCGTGAAATGAATAGCCGCCCTGCCCCCCTTCTCTGTATCTTATAGAAGAAAGCAGTGTGAGGATCAAGGCGAGGCCCATCCCCTCGATGCTGCATTTAAGCCTCTGGACCACCTCTTTCCTCTGATTGGCACCTACCTCGTTCTTAGGTCTTCCAAAAGGCATGCTTAGAATGGGCACCGAGGAAATCTACAGCAGTAGAGAACTGTAAGTGGCTAACTCAGGGAAAAACCAATGTCAAGGTCTTAGTTTTCTGATGCCAAAAGCACCATCAAAGGGAAAGAAATCTCTTTAAAGAGATTATAAGGGAAAATAGCCAATATTTGAAAAGACTTGTTTTTATTTCTTTATGCATACAAAAACTGGGGTGTAGGCCAGAGGCACAGGGGTGAGAGGACTCACCAGAGACTGAGCAGGGAGCAGAACAGATGGATCTACTGAAATATGCTGCTGTGGGGAGTAGCCTGCAAGGCAGCAGAGGTCTGCTGTGCCATGTGGGTCAGCACCCTGGCTGGGGATCGAACTCATGCTGCGGTGGCTGGTGATAGCGTGATAGCGCTGAGACTTTAACCCCTTGCACCACCAGGGAGACCCATAAAGGGAAAAATGTTCAATTTCGGAGAAATAACAATAACATTTATGGGTGAATCAGATGTTGGCTTAGTAGGAGCTGAATTGGACCGCTATGTTTGCATTCTTTTAAATTTGCTTAATGTTAATATAAATAAAAAGTTGATAGTTTTGTGCTATGTTTTGCTATTTCAAATAAAACTTTTATAATGGAAAAGCCATTATTACCTGCCTAATGTGTTAATCTATTCTCTTGATTTCCCCACACACAGAAGTCGTCTTTGCCAAATGATTAATAGTTTTTATGGTCACAATTAACTGTAATTGAAGCCATGGAACTTAGGAGGAAATGAGCAACCCCTAAAAGGCAGCCTTCAAGCCCATAAAGAGACAGTAACACGATAGGTATTGAATCGACTTAGACTCCTAGCACAGGGACTAAGGCTCATTTTGTGGTCACCACTAGAAATCCAATGCTATGGGCATTCAATTTCAGACAAGGTTTAAAAGCAGAGGTGGGCTGGAGCCAGCTTCTACCAGCGGGCTTGAGAAGGAATCCGATTCTGTGCACTTCTCAACTCTATTCAGCAATGTCAAGTTAGGACTTGAATTGGATTATAGTGAGGGTATTTACACCATGGGCATTGGCAAAGGAGACTAATGGGACTGGGCTTTTATGCATTCTCATTCTCTCTCTCTCTCTCCCCCCACTAACATACCCTAATTTAAAAAAAAAAAAAAGCAAATTTGAAATGTACCTAAAACAGATAACTCCCAGGAAGCTACTTTAAGCTTAAAAAAAAAAACTTTACTAAGTAAATGCAACAATTATCTAAATAAAGCACTATTTCTTATCCCTTCAATTTTTTTCTCATTTTATTCATTATCTTATCACCTCCAATTTAGAATTCTAAAAGTTGTATTTTCACTTGATTCTATTTTTTCCTAGTCTCTATTTTATACTTTTATCATTTTTTGCCAAAACTTTCCATTTACTGACACATATTTCTTGCTTTTGTCAATAAGCACCCATAATCAATATGTAATTAGATATATATTCCACACATATATTACATATATATTTAACATGTGATATATATTGATACATATGTGTATATAAACACACTAAGTTACATTAACACATATAACTTCCCTTAGAAGTAGGAAAACAGGTTTCCCAAAAGAGCTTAATGTGTAAAACGTTAGCAAGTTGTACATGAGAAAACCAGTAGCACTGGTAGAAGTACAGGGAACAGCAAGAGCAGTGAGTGTACATTCTACATCTGTCTCATGCAACTTATAAGGCCCCTAATAAGCACCTATGTAAATGAGGTAACAGCTATGATAATGTTATACAGCAGATAATTGGCAGAACAGAGATTTGAACCCAGTTCTTACTTATGCTTCTTCCAGTTTTCACAATCTCCTATTTACACTACAGAGATGTGTTAGTGGACACATTACATGTGGCTGAAGATCATCTCAGGAAGAACATGTAAGCAGAGAAAGGTGATGTATTTTGCTACTCTTTAAAAGTAATCCATGCTAAACTAACCAGAAGACAGTGAAAGAGGATCAGCATTTAACAGTTCTTTTTTTTTTAAAGACTTATTTATGCACACAAGAACTGGGGTACAGGCCAGAGATGGGGTGGCGGTGAGAGGATTCACCAGACAGAGCAGGAGCAGAACAGGTAGACTGATTGAACACACTGCTGAGGGGAGCAGCGGGCGAGGCAGGAGAGGTCTGCTGCACCATGTGGGTCACCTCCCTGGCTGGGGATCAAACTCATGCTGCAGTGGCTGCCGTTTGCCCCACAGTGCAGTGCTTAACTCACTATGCCACCAGGGAGGCCTGAGGATCAGCATTTAAGTTAAAAAAAAAAATACACTTCCTGAGTCCCAGATGATATTTCAGAGTTCACTGTGATTTTGTTGACCTTCCAACAAAAATGATTTAGTTTCTAGTCTAATTAAAAACTCACATTTATGGGTCTCCCTGGTGGCATAAGAGGTTGAATGCTGCTAGCGCAGCACTGCAAGGCTTCCTCAGCCACTGCAATGCAGGTTTAATCCCTGGCCAGGGAGGGGACCCATATGGCACAGCAGACCTCTCCTGCCTCGCCTGCTACTCCCTCAGCAGTGTAGTTCAGTCGATCTGCTTGTTCTCCTCCCCACTCTGTCTCTGGTGAATCCTCTCACCCCTTCACCTCTGGCCTTTACCCCAACTCTTGTATGCATAGATAAATAAATCTTTAAAAAAGAATAAAACTCACATTTATCACTGAGTTCAGTGGCAGGAAGAAAGTTGTCCCTGAGAATGAAAAACCAATGATCTGTATATAGAAATTTAGAGCCCCAGAGTAAGTAATTTCTCTGGAATTTTATTTCACTTGTCAGGGATTTGTAGTTAAGTGATTGTGGGTCATATACAAGAGAATGATGAGCACAAAATTCTGTCAGAATTGCCAAGGTCTAGAAAAATCTATGTTCTCTTTTCATCTTCAATTGGGGTTACATTTTCCCTGGGGCATTTCCCCAGGTCTGGGTTAAATATTCCAGGGTGTCTGACTTGCTGAGTGCTAGTACTTACGGCACTATTGTTCATCTCCCTTGATTTCTAAGGCCAATGAAATTAAGAGAATTATCTGTCTTGCAGATTCCCGTATACATGGTGAACCTGACACAGTATCTCCATGAACCAGTTCTGAAAGAATCAATGGATCCTGGAAGTCCCAAAGGTACTGCTTATTATTCTCTGGCAAAACCCAGCCTCTTTAGACCTCTAAGTTCAATGCCAACAACAACTACTACTAATCACAAATTCATGAGGCAAGTTTAAATAGCAGATTATCTCAAACATAAGTTAATTGTATCCTTGTAACCATCGTTTCAAAAGACAGTAGGCATTCATGGAGCCTAAGTACACTTTCAGTCGATTTAAAACATCAAATATTAGAAAAGAATTAGTGGTTTCCCCTGGTCCCTTCTATTCTTTCTGAACGCCCCCGAGCCATGTCATATGTGTCTGCCTCCAACAAGACACACTTTTCACCACGTGGCCGGCTCACATACATGCCGTCCTTATCACCTCCACGGAAAGGCAGCACAACACTGAAGTATAAAAGTATAAAATGGTTGGCATGTAAAGATTCTGCTGGGCTGTCACACCGTGAACCTGTCCTCGTCTCCGTTGGCAGACTCAAGCAAAAGAGGGGGGGGACCAGCTAGTTGGCTGGACTGCACACCATGTTGGGGGTGAGGAAAAACAGCTGCCCAAGGGGCTCTGGATTATCTGAAATGGATCACCTCATCAGGGTAAAGAAACCGGCCAGGCCAGTCACAGTACATGTAAAATTGATATTGATAAAAATTCTCCATTATGAATCCAATTTGTGGCCTAACTACAGAGAAAGGGTCTTAATGAAAATACTTTCAGCAAGATATAATCAAAAAGAGAAAAAAAAATGAAGCAATTTCACTTCACTCCGTGGCATATCAATCAATGAAATAAACTACGTTAACAAGTAGCTCAGGAAAATATTTTTCTTGACAAATTCTGTCAACACTGGTGGAAATTGAATTATGATGATTGTATTTATAAATATAAATGCAAGATTCAGGAACTAAGTGATCACTTCACGCAGAGATGCATAATAACTGCATTCTTATTCTTAGAAACGATATGAACTTCATTTTTCATTCTCGCTGATGACAACAATATTCTTATTTTGATGTATAGCCATGTACAGTGGGCAAATGGACTTGGTCACTATGTACTGGGGCCTCTAAAACTATGAGAGAGAACTGGTTCCCAGTGCATTACGTCATTGAAGGTAGCTGTTTAAATAGGAGGCCAATTATTTTGTTGCAAGATTATTTAATAACATAGGTGGTCTTTTCCGCTTTCCTAGTATTTGCTATCATCCATGTTTAGGAGGTGAATGATTAGCATAAAAAGTAACCAGTTGTCCTTGAGCACCTGGACTCCATGTCCCCCAAAAGGGCCACCATGTCCAGAGTAGTCCTTTTTCACTATGTGTCACCTTGGTCTGGAGAACTAAGAGGAACTGAAGCCCTCCAGACTGGGGGAGAAACTGTTTCCATTGCTGAGAGAATGCAGATTACATAGAAACAAGTTTCTTTGTTTTTCCATCAGGGAAACTTAAGGCAGGGCTTCCAGTAGAAGCAAGGTTTTGTCAAATACTCTCCTTTGTCAGGTGATGTCTTTCCTCTCTCCTCCCCATTCTCACCTCCCTCCCCCCCAAAAAAAACATCCTCATCATCCGCTCAGAGATCCAGGCCCTTTACCTTGGGATTCATACCCTGTTTCCCCAACTAACGCATAATCACTGCTATGCGCATGCTGTTACATTGATTTTTTCTCTGCTGATTTTTCCTGGTGCTACTCAATGGCCCATTCTGTCCAAGAACATCTCAGGCAGGTGGGGGGATGATCCCTGTGTCTCAGCAAGGGATAGCTGAGCTTTGTTTGTTAGAGCTCTCAATAAATGACTCAATTCATATACCTAATACTTCAAAACACCTCTTAGGGGTTGAGTTTGTGTATTTAGAGGACTGTATAATCCTCTCTCTCCTTGGGAATCTTAGAGACCATTTGTTTCTATGATACGCTCCTTAAAACCGATCTACTAGTGACAGACAGGAAGATTTTTCCACCCACACAAATAACTTCACTGTGAATCACAGTTCACAAACGCAATGCCAGATGACATTTATCAAGAAGTTTTGAAATAGTTTCATCTTAACTCAATTTTACAAACAAGCTTGGTGAAGCAATTTGCCTCAGATCATTACTTTTTATTTATTTTTTATTGAGGTAACATTGGTTTACATCATCGTTTGTGTACTGAAAGTGAGGGCTCGCTCCTCAGGTGTGCTTACCACACTGCACTCATCACCAAGAACCCCACAGTCCATCACCATAGATGTGGATCTCCCTCCCCATCTTGCTCTCGACCTTCCTCCCTTTTTCCCGCTCTGGTAGTCTCAGTTCTCCAGTCAGCTTTCTGAAGTCAATTCCTAATGTGGCTTTAACTGACCCATTCTGGTTTCTCTATATTGCACATCTAAGGGACACCATCCAGTAAGGGTCTTTTTCCTTCTGATTTATTTTGCTTTGTATAATCCCGCCAACTCCATCCATGTTGCCGCAAAAGGTAAAAGTTTCTCTTTTGCATAGCTGTGTAGTATTCCATTGTGTATATTTACCACGACTTCCTGATCTGTTCATCTGTATTGAGCACTTGGGTTGTTCCCACAGCTTGGTTCCTGCATGGCCGATCCAATACTGGAAATCAAATGTAATCATTCTTGGTCATGAATTCGCTTTAAGAAAGCTAATGCCTTACACTGATTTTATAACTTGTTTCTCACTTTTCGATACATTTGACATAACTACTAATTGGCTTATCATCTCAATCTTCTTCTGTCTCTCACAGCCCACGGCCAGATGAAGTTACTTTAGAATTCAGAAATGAGTGTCAGTGCTGCAAGTACAAAATACATTTGCTTTGCTTTGTTTTGATTTCCTTTCTTCTCCCACCACCATCCTTTATACCTCTTTAACCTTTTCTCCCTCAAACTTTCCTCTTCACCTCAGAAACTACTTATTATTGTCAGCTAGTTTTCTTATGTATTTTTCTTTGTCCAGTAGCTATGTAAATAAACATCTAATATTTGTCTTTGTCATTCTGACTTAATCACATATCATTCCTTGCAATGCCTTTCACTGACTAAATTGCCAACAGTTTGCTTTTCCTTATGGCTGAAGAGTATTTCGTGTGTGGCGAGACCACATCTTCTTGATTCAGTCCTCTCTCAGTGGGCATTGCTGTTTGATAGATCTGCTATACCATAACTCTTTGCACTCTGGAAGAAACTGGTTGGCCCACTTGTGTCTACCCTTTCGTCCAGAACTTTTTAGAGCAAGACAGGTCAATGACACCAGGTTGTGGGACTCAGAATATACATCACAAGTCATTTTCACAACCAGTCTACTTGAATCTTCCAATTTTGTCTTCACTTTAAGTCATACATGCCATTTATTTGGTAGATTATCCACAGCAGAAAACTATTAGGACTGAGTGACGTTACTAACATGGTGGTAAAGGGACACTAGGATCGAACTCTCCCACAGAAATAACGGAAGAAACAAAATGGGTGAAAATGGGTGAGAAGAGCACAAGGGACTATGGTGATAGTACATGGGTGAATTGGTGATGGGAATTTCATGGCGACAAGAAAGAAATATACACTGTACAAAAATGAAAATTAACGTTTTACATATATATATGTAAAACTATTAGGACTATAAGCACCACTCGTTTTTACTAAAATGTTAACTCTTAAATGATGAGACTATGTCCAGGCCAATGGAATCTTTCATATTCAGTTTGATACCACAGGTACACACTGCCACTATCAGTCTGAAACCCTTAAAAACTCACTCCCATCCATGCACCCTGGTCCTGTGGACACATGTTAGCAATGTCCTCAGCCTGTCTTGCTGTGTTGGATTTGCCCCCAACCTTTGCTCCTCAAGAGTAGAGATTGTGTTTCATCATTCAGGACACATTGAGACCTGATCCTGATCCCTGATTTGGAGGCAACAGGGGATAGCAGGGCCAGAGAAACTTCGTCCTGTTGGACACCTGCTCTCATATGGCCTTCATGACGTCTCCGGGCAAGGAGAAGTTAACCTCCTTTGGCAAGGAGGACCCCGAGAAGTTTGCAGACAGAAAATTTTATCCACCAAGTATCCCCCACCAAGTGCGAGGGACCTGATACTTCCTCCCATGAGGACCCTGATTTTGACAAAGGAAATCTACTTGGGGGGGGGTACATCTGTTTTTTTTCCTGTAGTTCTGCTACTTTATATATCAGAGCCTCAACTTGATTTTCATCCCACTGTTCTCTGAGGCTGTAGGTGGGCACCCCTCAAAACTGCCTTTGAGAGCACACTTCAGCAGCACGTGTTAAAATTGGAATGGTACAGAGAAGACTGACATGGTTCTTGGCTAGGATGGCTGCAGACTAGTCAAGCATTCCATATGTTTTTTTCAGAAGGAGAAAGACAAACACTAGATGATTACGCTCATCAGTAGAACATATATAGAAAAACAAAACATAGCAACAGATAAAACTAAACCCAAACAAATAAAAAATCTGACTCTAGAGCTGAGGCTACCAAGGGTGGGAGAGGAGAAGAAAAGAGGCCCAGTGGGCTGTGGGGAAGAGTATGAGCCTGTTGATGGTGGGTTTGGTGTGACCACATACCTGAGGAGGTGTGAACCGTATCTCTGTACCACCTGTACCTCTGTATCATAAGCAATGTTGCAAACCAATGTTGCCTCAACAAAAACACAATGAAAAAGTCACATCCAATCTACAAAAGCTGCATTTGAGATCATCTGATTTCCAAAACATATCTTAGATCGGCAGTTGGTTATCCTGAGACTGTCACATCTTTTTGTAAGTTCTCTCAAAGGGCACCTAGAACTAGGGAGGGGCCTGTGACTGTCTGTGTAGTAGTAGCAGTAGTCACGTAACATTGCAGCACCACACGCTGTCAGGGGAAAGGACGTCCTGAAAGAACTCCACAAAGAGTTTTTATAGACTCCACCCCACTCCAGAGCAAAGAGACCCAAGATGCCAAGAACAAAAGGATCCCATAATGTCATCACCGAAGGGAGGATCGCTGGGACCTGAGGGTGGAGTTAAGCAGCCAGGTTTGGTATAAAACCAGACACGTGGGCCTTGGGGGTCTCTTGGTTCTTCCCGGCTTTCAGCGGTTATAGGGCATCCAGCTTGGTGGAACTGGTAGGACGCATTCACGGATTTCTCTCTTTCTCCCAGAGTTATTCATTTCTTCATTTATTTTGTAAATAAACCCTTCCCTGACATTTTCTCTGTGTGCCTGAAGTTGAATCTTTTTATAAGTGCCTTTTAAGTGCACGGGTGAGGACCCACAGTCCATTTTATATCAGGGTTGCACTGTAACAATACTTGCTGTTCAAAGCAATGTTAAATGGTCTATTCCCTTTCTTTTTTTTAACATCAGGTAATACCAACAGGGAAAGCAATTGCCCTATCATTTTAACAGTATGAGTTAAATCGTGTGCCCCCAAAGATTACATTTCTTTGCATTTTCTACAGAGTGACTATATACCACTTAGGCTAAAACTGCTATTAAAACAGAAAACAGGGGGCCTCCCTGGTGGCTCAGGGGTTAAGCGCTGCACTATGAAGCATCACCAGCCAGGGAGGGAAACCACATGGTGCAGTAGACCTCTCCTGCCTTACCCACTGCTCCCCTCAGTGGTATATTGTAGTCGATCTGCCTGTTTTGTTCTCCACTCTGTCTCTGGTGAATCCTCTCACTCTCCACACCTCTGGCCTGTACCCCAGTGCTTGTATGCATAAATAAATAACTTTTTTAAAAAAATCTGCCTTTTGTAATCGATTGGAGAGTTTCAGCCAACAAAGTTTTAGAAAAGTAAAGGGAAAGCTATTTTTCCTCTCCAACAACAGAAATACCCAGGTCTTCTCTGAGATGGATGCTTTCCAGTCTTACTTACATAGTCGGCACACATCTTTATTGGTGCTTACATGGGCGCCTTATTTACTTCTAGCTCCATTCATTTTCTGTTCTCTGCAGTGAAATTTTTGTATCATATAAGTAACCCTCCCACAATTTGCTTTAATAAATTTAATCCCCACATTTCAATCAAGCTTTGTGTTGAAAACAGCTAAATCAATGACACAATCTTCCAGTAAATTCAGCTGGACTATGAGTTCTTGACCATGTTAAGACTGCCAAGGTCTGTGAACTCCACTTCAGAGTAATACTGATAAACAGATATCAAAATAATATGCAAAATAGGTGTTACATTAAATAACAAGTTTTGTACTAAGCTATGAGCTACTATAATTTCTAGATATCAATTTAAACTAGTTTAAAATAGCTATAAGAAGTGAAAATATGTAACTCTCTGATTTCAATTTTGCAAATCAGTTACTATTAATATTTCTGTGGTTAGTTGTTGACAATTACAAGAAAAGGCTACACGATTTCAATTAAATCAGCCTGAAGTCAGTTTAATTTTATTCATTCTCTCCATAAATACATTGTGAGAGCTTAGTAGAACGCCTCCTGAAATAAGTGTCTTTGTGTGATTTGATGTGTAATATTTGACAGGAGTCTACGCAAAATAGAAGACATTCAATTTCATCTATTTCTGTGAACCCATGCTCTGTGAGGGAGTTGCTGCTTTACAAAAAACTCCAATTTTCAAGTGGTGATGTCTTCAGAAGAATATGAGATGAAAGAGCTCGTGCTTTATGCAAATTGTAAGAAACCTGGCACTTAGAGAATTGGATAAACACCATTCATGAAACACTTACATAAACACAATATTCTAAGACAAACCAAGTCTGTCCTTATGTATTAACTGAACATAGGTGTGACCACACGATGCTAAGCAGAGCTAGTACCACCTTGTACATGTTAGTACCAGCAAGTCAAGGTGACAGGGCTATTTCTCTTTTAAGCTAAATATCATCTATATAATCTCAATCTCCTAGTTTTGCCAGTGCTGGTCCTTCAGTACTTCTATCACTAAAATAATTTCATTTATATGAAAAATTTACCAACCATCCGACTGGTCTATCAGTGTTACCCAGCACTGAACCCTTAAGGCCTATTTCACCTGAACATGCATCTATCAAATGAGCTGCATATGTCAAGTCAAGGAGCAACGAGTTTAACTTTCATACAAAGGATTCTATGAAGCCATCACTGACAAGGCAAAGCTCTTATTTTGATGTGAAACTGAAAAGCTAATTTAAATGCATATTAGAGAAGCTCAGTTTTATTGAATATGTGGTATGTACACCAAACATACTATTTCTGCCTAATGTCAAAAATGAATAAAAGCCAAGCAAGGCCTCCTTTTTTTCATTAATTTTTTTCTTACATCATTGTAATCACCATAGTTTATCTGTCACCACGTCACCCTCAAACCATCACCATATCCCCTTGGGTTCTTGCTGCCCCTGTTTTAACTGCCTTTCTCCCCCTCCTTTGCTATACGCCTCAGATCTATGGTCATCTTGTTTTGATTTTTTTCTTAACCTTTTGTTTGGTTTCTCTGTATTCCACATAGAAGTGAGACCATCCACTATCTTTTTTCTTCTGACTTATTTTGGCTAGCATAATCCCTTCTAGCTCCATCCATGATGCTGGAAATGGCATGAGTTTGTCTTTTTTGATCACCAAGTAATACTCCATTGTGTAAATACAATGTTTTGATACATTCATCTATTTGGAGCATTTGGGTTGTTTCCATACCTTAGCTATTGAAAATAGTGCTTCAATAAACAAAGGAGTGCATATTTCTTTTTGAATTAGTGTTTCTGTGACCTTTGGGTAGATTCCTAGGAGTGAAATGGCTGAATTATATGGTAGCTGCATTTTTAGTGTTCTCAAAAACCTCCACACAGCTTTCCATAATGCCTGGGCCAGTTTACATTCACACCAGCAGTGTACAGGGTTCCTTTAGCTCCACATCCGGGCCAGCATTTGTCTACGGGTTGGTCTTTGTTTTTTGTTTTTTAATATGGGCCATTCTCACTGGATTGAGGTGGTATCTTACTGTGATCTGGGATTTGGATTTGCATCTTTCTGATAATTAGTGATGTCGAACATTTTTTCATATGCCTGTTGGCCATTCAAGCAAAGGCGCTTGTTGAGTAAGTCATGTCTGTCATCATTCTTTAAATTTCATGAAATATCTCTTGCCTTCTGACTTGTTTCACTGAGTATAATTCCTTCTAGTTCCATCCATGTTTCTATAAATGCCCCTAGTTCCTCATTTCTGATTGCTGAATAATATTCCATTGTATATGAAAGAACAACAACAACAATAAAGAATAAGCTCAAGGAATTAGGCAATTATAACCAAAAGTAAACAAAAAAACTCAACAAGACCAAAAAGCCAGAATAAACCAAAGGGACCATGGGGGGGGGCAGGGGGCGGGGAGAGGGCAAAGACAGGGAAGAGGCCAGAGGGTGCACCAGGGACTGAGGTGATGGTGCATGGGTGAAATGGTGGTGGGTACTCCCTGGGGACTACAAATGATGTCAAATATAATTAATAAAAAAAAATTTCATGAAATGTCAATGTTGTTTTGTATTGGGCACTGTCCTCTACTGGGCTATAGCCCTTGATTCTGGTTTGTGGCCTTTAGGGGCTTTTTGGAGGCTCTCTGGCCTCAGACTGTCCTCCACCCCCTGTCTCAGTCAAAGCCTTCTCTGCCCCCTGTTTCAATCATTCTTTAAATTTCATGAAATATCAATGTTGTTTTGAATGAAGCAAACTTGAATAAACACATTAATCTTAATTCTGTGCTTTGTTCCATAGACTTCCTCACGTTCTGAACTTCTGACACTTGACTTTCCTCCCTAAACTCTTGGTCTAGACATTTGGATCTGTGAACTCTGGGTGATAAACCAAATCCAATTGAGTCACGGCCCAATTATCTTAAATGCAAGAAATGAGAACATCTTTACCATTTTCCACTTTATGAGTATTTTATGTTTTTAAGCATTTTTGTTTACAAGCAACTTGTTTTTATGTGGCAATTTTCTGACTTAGCAACATATTACCTTAAAAGAGGTAAAAAAAAAGTACTTCCAAATTTAAATGTCAGAGCTTATTTCTATGGACCTTCCTTCCTGGGTGATCTTATCCAGTTTCATGACTTCAAATCTCCTGATTCTAGCGTCCAAATATCACATGCAGTTCTGGCTTCTCTCTGAACTCCAGACTCACAGTCCTCACACCCACCGTCTGCTGTCTCCAACTGATGTCCAACTGGCGTCTCCAGCCCAGAAAAGCCACGCTCAAAGGGAACAGAAGGAATTTGATAGTCGTCTGTTTCTCACCTTTCTACTGTCACTCAAAGAACTGTTTGGATTTTACCCTTCTAGAAATACTATCTGCATGTGATCACACACACACACAAACACACACGTGCGCACGCGGAAGGCAGCCTCTAAGAGGGTCTCAGCCCTACCCTCTGGTGATCCAAGAATCCCTCTGTACCCCCCTCCACTTGACTGCTTGTGTCTAACAATTAGATCATGTCAACCCTGAGAAGATGCCACCTCCTGTGACTGGGCTTGCTAACAGACCTCGCCTTGCTGGTTCTGATGACTGAGGGTCTCCGTAGCCAGCAGCCAGCAGCCAGCGAGGAGCCTGGACCCCAGCCTAAGCCCCCGGAGAGGGTGGATCTGGGCTTGGAAGGAGCTCCTCCCCACTTGACCCTTTAGGGGAGATGCCTGCAGTGCTAGCTGTCCGCTGCAGTCCCTGAGGCAGAGCAGGTATACGTACATTCCTGACCCACACAACAAGAATATAGCCACTGTTCGCTGTGCACAGCTCATCTACGTTTTGAGCTAATTTACTACATAGCAATAGATTTTAAAAGTACAAATGTGTATGGTTAACATAAATGAGTAGTTTCTTTTTGTTTTTCCTACGATTTTATTTATTTATGCATACCAGAACTGGGGTACAGGCCAGAGGCAGGGGGATGAGAGGATTTATCAGAGTAGGGAGAACAGAGAGATTCACTGAAATGCACTGCTGAGGGGAGCAGCGGGTGAGACAGGAGAGGTCTGCCGCTCCATGTGGGTCAGCTCCCTGGCCGGGTATCGAACTTGTGCTGCAGTGACTGTAGAAGCTCCACAGTACGCCACCAGGGAGGCCCTAAATGAGTATTTCCTATATGAAGTGTTCTTTGCTTCCACTTATATAATCTGTTTATTGAGGGAGAAGAGATATAAATGAGGAAATGGCATGAGCACAGAATACTCCAGTAGCTGCTATTTCATGAGTAGTCAGGCTTAGTTCTGCTATGACCTCCACCATCCCCACCATAGTGACACTCGTTACTCCAGTGGTTATGTATGACGACCACCATGCTGTGTGGGCCTCACCAAACATTCCTGCCCCAGGACCTTTGCATTTGCTGTTCTGTAAAACGGCACTGTCTTCTCACATTTATCTACAAGACACATTGTCTCTTTTCACTCAGCTCAATGATCATAGCTTCAGGGAAGCCTTCTCTATCTGTTCTAACTTGGGTAACCTTGTCACTTAATATGAACCCTGCTTACTTCATATTTGCATCATTCGTCAAGACAAAGAAAGCAGCCCTTGATTTCCAGGAGCTGCTCTGACATTCACAGCCATGATGTGATGTTCTTTGCCTACACAATCTCCCAGAACATGATCTCAGACAATCTGTTGGCCATGCCAGCACGAGACCGCAGTCCATCCTACTTTCTAAGTGTGCACAGGTACAATTAGCACACACTACACAAACCAGAAAAATCTGCTCTGTCGTCTCTCCCAGCTGCAGTGAGTATTTCTGGTCTACTCACCTATGCCATGTGTGGCCTGGCCGTCACTCCTAGCTAAGACCTGTTAAGATGCACCCTCTTAGAATGAACCTCCACCCAGGTCCTGGCTGCCTTTGTTACAGGATAGGGAGAGGAGTACCTCAGAACCCCCAAACTTGCCCTCTCTGAATGGGTTTTGCTATTTGCTCCATTAGGACAACATATAAGACCTTTTAATGGAAAGGAACTTTAATATAATTAGGGTTTAATATAGAAAGGATAAAGAACATAGTTATTAAGTTAAGCATTTAAAGTTACTTATTTTTTTGAGGGTAAAAGTTTAGTTAAATAGGATTGGTTTAAAGAAAGGTTTAAAAGTTTGCTATATGCTTAAAGGACTTTTAGAGATTTATAGAAAAGGGTTAGAAAGAGTTAGATAAATTTGGGAGGAAAAGAGCAAAATTAAAATTAAGATGAAAGCTGCCATTGCTAACCTTTCCAAGGGTTTTTCAGCCACCCTTGTTCTAACCAGTCTGAGACCAAAAAGCAAGTGTAGTTTCTTCACATGTCCCTCTGCTCCACGTGCCTCCTCCAGGTCTCCTTGCTGTTCTCCATCCTGCTTCCTTTTTTCCTTCCTTCCTTCTCTCTGCAGAAATCTTCTTTCCCTCCTCAGCTTCACCCACTTAAGGGCAGAACCAGGATTTTGGAAATTCCCCCTTTCCTGGGACGACCCTATTACTCATTCAGTTCGGAGCAAAGCCCTGCTTTCTCAAAATTGCCCTCAAATTTCCTAACACAAACTTAAATTCTAAAATTCTTTGCTAAACCTTGTTACTGAGATACTCTGTCTCCCTACAGTACATGCCCTCCTTGGCTGCAATCCAAGTTTACTGAACCGGCCCTGTGCTGGGGGGGGGGGGGGGCTTTANGGGGGGGGGGGGGGGGGGGGGGGCTTTAGTTAGAGGGCACTGGCTTGACCTGGGATTGCAACTTCATTATCGGTTAGTTAACACCTGAGAAGGCAGGACCGTTTTTGCTGCACGCAATGACTAACTCACAGCCCCAAACAGAGCGTAGCATGGGTTCGAGATCAGTACGTTTGTATTCAGTCACTGAAAGAAAGGCTCCTTCCCAATACTGCTCCTCCCACCCCCAGTAACATGGACTGTGTCATCATTGGGAGCAGAGTCTGCAGAGGGCTCCCCTGGAGCACCCCTTAATGCTTTAGGATAAGGCAGGTCCCTTCCAGAGTGGTTTTGCATGATTTCACTCCAAAGTTGAGAACCTAGGAGGATTTTCTTAGGTAGAAGCTATTGCTTTATTGGATCCCTTTTTTAACTTCTCATCAATATACAGTAGAAACAAAAATACCCATTTATAGCAACGTCTCCTGCTGGCTGCATGTACTATGTAACTAGGAATTCACAAGGCCAGACAGGGAAAATGAATTTCCCAGTTAAAAATGAAATAAAGTTCTGGGATTCCACTATCCATCTGGCCTCCCTTCAGACAGGACACACAAGACGATATTCATTCTGGGACTGTAAGTTTCCACCTGTCCCTTCTGCCAGTGCCCACAGCTGTGGGAAGGACGTGTTATGTCCTTCCCGCGGAGCTCGGAAGCATCAAGAGTTCTTTCCTCTGAGTCTAGTTCATTTCAGGTGAAGGCCACACCTGTGTCTCGCCATCTTGATGTAGGCACCAGCCTGCTGTCTTCAGACCTTCCCTCACATCTTCATTACTTCAGGGCATTTAACAAACCTCATCTATAGCTACCTAATTCAAGCGGATGAGCTCTTCTTCAGTTTTGTGTGTTAAGTTGCTAAGTTATCCTGTGGGAAATAAAATAAGTGGGTTTTGGTAAACCACAGTAGTTTCTTCAAAAACAAGGGCTAGAGTAGCAAAAGAAAGGTTCCATTTAGACAAATGGCAACAAAGAGGTGATGCCACTCCCAGGGGCCCACATTCAGTGACAGTGCTATCTGCTACCTCTTCCTACTTGCCCAGATCACACATGGCCATGGTCCTTTATTCTGGAACACGGCCCAGCCAGTGTCAGACACCATACCAATAATTATAGCCACCCAGGGCACTTCCAAGTTGCTGGAATTTTCTCTTGGCACTACAAGTCAACTTGAAAAACTACTGAATGAAATTCCTTAGCAGCTCATTTATTTCCTATTTCACTCAGGGGTGGGGGTCACACGTGTGGCTAGCATTCATCTTCGGGAAAATTATGCTTACTTTCTTGTATTTTTGCACTTAAGGCTAGAAAGGCAGCTTTTTATATACCCCCATCGAACACGTTCACCCCCTCAGATGCGGATGTAATTTCTTGGTCATTATATGTGGTTTCATCTTTCTTGTTTCCCCCGCAGTAACTGCCTGCACGCTGAAATCCTAGTTACAGAGTGCACGCAGCAAGGACGAGATGCTGGGCTAGAGTTTTCAGCTCCACCATTGTTGTCTTGGATTCCACCATGAATGCCAGCCCATCTGTCAGGGAAATGCTGCCAAGAGTGGGTATTTATCTGGCTTCTCTGTCAATTTAAGAGGACTTAGCGAGTTGGCCACCTGCCAGCAGCTACAGAACCAACCTTCAGAGAGATGACTGCTGAGGAAATGACTGAAATTGTACAATTTTAATCTCCCTTTTCATTTATCCAATTTCTCCACATCTGTGCATAATGAAAGGGGAGCTGACTCAACACCCCACCCCCACCCCTGCCACCTCCACACTCCCTCACGATTCTCCCTTCCTTTCCATCCCTTTCTCCCTGCCAAAATCTCCTCTACCTTTCAGGGTCCAGCTGAAGCGGAAGCCACAGGTGGAGTCAGATTCAACCTCTATCTTTCGTCTTCCCAGCCTTTGGCCTAACACATCACTGAGCGCCCATCGTGCATCACGGTCTGACGGCAAAATGCCTGACGGGTATACACAATGATGCAACCAGGGAAATCGAAGTCTCCAGCTTACTGATCTTCCAGCAAGTGTCTAGCCCAAGATAACCACCAAATTATTAGTGCAAGAAACTGGGATGAAGAGGCAAATCTCTAACCAAATTTTGGGTTGGGAGAAATGCCCCTGAGAAGAACTTACGGAGAACTCCCTGTGAGCTCCACAGTCGGTTTGGCCGGGGACCACCATCACATGCAAAATACGGCTCTAAGCTTCGCAGATTGTTTTCCAGCCAAAGGAAAAACTTTTGAAGGAAAACAGAAGTCCACCAACATCAAATTTGTTTGGTTTTCTTAGGAGGACAGCTTTCCAAATGCCCCATAAACATGATTCTGACTGGAAAATTGAAACCTCTCACTGGGACTAGGTTGAGGACTCTGAGGAGGGAGACAAGAGGAGGCAGAACACTCACTCAGCAGGGGCCACGGGCTGTGGGAGAGGCCACAGAGCAGGGGAATTCACCTGCTGCCAGCGGTCTGAGTGACTGCACGCAGCGAGGCCAGTGAGTTCAGCTCACCCGGAGTTCTAGGCTTCCGCAGAGGACAGGGAATATGGCGGACCTGAGCACCAACGCCGATGTGCACGTGATGGGGAAGAGTCCCCGAGAACTTGGGTTCTCGTGCTTGGCTGCATGTCAGAAACACTCGGGAATGAAAACAATGACGATGAAGTAGGCCCCATCCCAGGGGTTCTGATCTGATTTGTTGCAATGTGGTCGAGAATGTAGCCTAAGCAACTTGAGCTGACCGTTCCCATAGAAGAACAAAGGATTCTAGATATAGTATAAGGTGCCACTGACCAAAAAATCAATCTCGAAAGCAGGTCCAGAAGGCAGCATAAATTCAGAACCCCAGGACAACTAACTTCCATAGGAAATTGAGGCCTAAGAATATTCAGTTGGTAGAGGAGCATCCCTGAGGAAGTCGGAGAGGACTGCTAAAAGAGCAGGAATGAAAAGTGACCCAGAGTGATGACAGCCATGGTGGAATACAGAAGGTGTCTGAGACCCCTGTGGCCCAGCTGAGGACCAGAATGGGACTTGCCTGGAAATATGCAAAGACACAAAGCGGACAGCACCAGCAGTAACACAAGGTCACTTCTCTGTCAGACTCCATGGGGATAAATGTGTTACACAGGCTTGTCAGCAAATACACCAACTTAGCACTTATCACAAAACCACCAAGTATCTCCTAGCTAATTACTTGCTAGGCTGCAAAGGCCCAAGTTCAATAATCCTTTTAGTATGTTAATATCTGTACCTGAATCTTATATATGGGCAACCTCAGAGAGGTCACAGAAAAGCACCATTCAAGAACTATTCCACAGAAGGGAAATATCACACAAATGGCAAGAATTGTGGCCACATTTGAGACCAAAGGGACAAAGGTGATGCTATGTGAAGACACTCTTTCACACTAGAGAAATGTTTTTTCTATTCACATTTGCACTTAGAAATGATTTTTTCTATTCACATTGGCACTTAGAAATTATTTTTTCTATTCACATTTGCACTTAGGAATTTTTCACCAAGAATGAACCACCTTGAAGGTGCCCAGAAATGACCAATGTAAACATCTGACTTCACTGCAGGGTGCTTGAAGTTCTATAATTGAAATGGGTTTAGTTTTGGTGGAAACAATTTAAACACTTTCTTTCAAAAGACTTTTAAGTGTAACTGAATGTCAAGACTTTTGCACCTGGCCTAAACCCTAACAGGCAGTTCGTTGAGGAGACTGGCTGTTTCTTGTCTCCAAAGCAGAGAAAACAGTAAAGCACAAACAAACATTAAGGCCTCAGCAGACATTTCCCTTTGGAGAAATGGTACATGCCCACTCCCCAGCTCATGCCACCCGGGAAGCCACATGATCTAAAACTCCCAGAGATTTTCAGCCCTTCAAATATTTTAACATTTTTAGTTTAAATCTCCCTCCCCCAGATTTGACCTGATCAGTTCCACCTCCACACATCTGCTTTAGCATCAAATCGCAAGCCTACCTGATATTTCCAGATCTAGATGTTAATCAGCACTCTGCAAAGTCTCATGGGAGAAAGGATGTGGGGCATCATCAAGGATTTATTTCATTAAAACTCTCAATCTGAGGAATGTTGACATAATTCTCTGATATTTCTTTGTGTTTCCTCCCCAACTGGTTGTTCAAAATACAGCTACTCCTGGGTATATACACACGCTTAATTTTAAAACCTCACCGTTCAAAGTGTGGTCCATGGACCAGCAGCACTAGCATCCCTGGAAGCTTGTTAGAAATGCAGAATCTCAGGGTGAACCCCAGAACATCTGAATCAGAAAAGGCCTTAACAAGATCCCTGGTGATTTGTGCGCAGGTTAAAATTGATACTCACTGCTCTCCTAACTGCCTTCAAGCTTCTCTGGATACCTACTGTTTGCATTTCATATACTTAAAGTTTTCTTTGTGTTCACTTTATCTACATTTTACAAATTGTGAATTCACAATAGGTAAAGCAAACAAACCAGCCAATGAAAAAGTGACTTTCCGGCTATTCTATTTCTGGTTATCACAGACCCATTTACAACTTTAACTGTACTTCTGCAGTTTCCCCCATCTTATAGCTCCATTCTCACTTCTCACAATATCCAGTTTTACATTTTTTTTTAAAGATTTATTTATTTATGCATACAAGCGCTGGGGTACAGGCCAGAGGTGTAGGGGGGTGAGAGGATTCACCACAGAGAGCGGGGAGC
>JAGFMF010011627.1:1244513-1314247 GCA_019455555.1 Galemys pyrenaicus
CCCCCCCCTGGCCAGCAGCAGGGATCGAACTCGTGCTGCAGTGGCTGCGGTTTGCTTCGTAGTGCGTTGCTTAACCCACTGCGCCACCAGGGGAGGCCCCAGTTTTACATTTAAGCCATGATTTCTGGATCCTTGTGCCAGGATTTGCGAATAGCAGTTAAAAACCAGTGGGTTCAAAATCTATCTTAAGCTTTCAAGGTGTTTTGGTTTCAGTATGACAAGTGATAAAAAAAATAATTATAATAGATTCCCATGTGATTCTGAATATTAGACCACTTTGTCAAATTAATCTTTTTGAAATAAGCATCCAACATTTTGAAATAAGTTATGTGTAATTATATGACACCCCAACCTAATTCTTTGCAATGTCATTTTAAATTCTAAATTTATGAGGGTTTTTTTTGGGGGGGGGCAGTATCTATTATGTTAGTATAATCAACATATAGATTTACCACTGAATTAGAAGTCAGACGCTCTACAATTTATATTACTGGGAATTCCAATTTGCCAAATAACTTTGAAAAACATAATTGGAAACTGGACCTAAACTTAGTACAATGGAAAAATAAATATTTTGCTACGACACCACTTTGAGAGCGTCTTCATATCCCCAGGTGAAAATCTGTGTTTACATGAACATTATTGCTACTTGGCTTTAATTCCCAGAGACTAGAGAACCCTGATAACATTTTACAGCTCAGAAGATACTCAATGGGCTGAACAGCAGCCTACTCAGCACACCACACTTCACTCCTAAAACTTCAAAGGAGTTACAATATCCTTGAAGTGAAGGCTGTTTGCTACTGTATCCTCTTCAAGGTTGGAAGTAGAAACAGGAGGATGGTGGGGGAGGGAAGCATGCAGAAAAGTCATTTAAATCACAGACGAATCTGTCTACATCACTGGTCAGGACTGAATAAGCCAGGAATAAATATGCCACTCATATTTAGAAAAATTAAGATGAAAATTGATTAGCATGCACGGGGGGGGGGGGGNGCGAGGGGGGGGGGGGGTAGAGACAGAGAGAGAGACAGAGACAGAGAGAGAGAGGTTCATGCTTGAGCTTTTCTTAGGTGATGTTACAAGGTGGGGACTGGTTTTGAAAAACACATTTAAAGTTTACTCCTTTTCCTGAAATCAATGCTGAGATGACTTACTTGCCAATAAACGCAACACTGAAGCAGATGAGGTCAAAAGCAAAGGTTGGGCGGTTTCTGGCTGGCTGAGAATGAGGACAGAGACGCTCACCAGCGTGCCCACACTGATTCTGCCTCAAATATGTCCCGCAAGTCCCGGCACCAGGTCGGCTCCTGCGCAGGCTGCTGCTTCCTATCCACAAGCCCGGTTCCGTTTCCGCCGCCCCGACTTCCTCCAGACCAGCAAGCTGATCCTAAGAAGAGCTCCCAAGCCGCTAACTCGAGTCCAACCCTCCCCAGCCTGGAGGTGTTTACAGTGGAAATTCCTGCTGCTCACACCTGGTGAGGACCACCTGATGAGGACCACCTGGCGGCCCCAGCTGCACAGTCGCGATGGTCACGGCACGAGAACTTGAGACTCCGTGTCTCAGGCGGAGAATGCAGATCAACGTTGTAGACACCCCTGGCATTTGTGCTTGACCCTCTCATGTCTTGGGAGGAGCCCTGAAAGCTGCTTTGGAGAAGATTCTTAGAATGTATGCTTTGCTTGGAGTAAAGCAAACTGAAAACTCAGGATAGGCTGAGTTCACACAGATGCGGCTACCCTAAGTGGCCCAGCTGCTGAGTGCCTTTCTACAGGTAACACAGAACCCCTCGCAGGGTTAGGACTTATAAAGCTCTGTCTGCTGGGAGGTTGTGGCGAGGAGGCCTGGGAGCACGTGTTGTTAAGCAGATAAAGCTCATTTGGAAGATAGACGCTCTTAGAAAATTTTGCAGGCCAAATGAGTCTGCAGAGATATTTACTGCGCTTCTCTTAACCATCATCTAGCTGACTTTATGAATTTCCAGCAGGGCAGCTTTAAAAAACGTTTTGTAATTTAGACAAGTGACTATAAAGACAAACACACATATGCATATATAGCACATAAAACACATGAGCACATACATACATGTCTATAAACACAGCTTGCTCTCTAGCTGCAGTTATGACATAGGAAATAAATATATGGGCTTGGTCTTACATAAATGTGTATTAAAGTATCTAGAGGGGAATTTGGGGTCCAGTTAAAACTCCAGGTTCCTGACAAACATGTCCGTGTGTCCCCTGAAACACGGGCAGCAGGGGCGCCTGTGGGTAACTGCAGCTGAAGCAGAGGGCGCTGGTGGGTTGCAGGGCTCAGGCTTTCACTGCGAGGGACACGTTCCCAAGCAGGGCCAGGCCTCATGACCAAGAGCAAAGATCTTTGTGTGCAAAGACACAAGATATTCTTAAGAGCAGATTCTGAACCCTCTGTGCTCGAATGTCCGTTGTTTTTGTGCCAATTAGAGCAAAACCATCAGCACCAACTAAAGGAGGACGCGTCAGGGGCCAAGACACTAAGATGTGACCTTAACTCTAGCCAGGCTCCTATAAGCCTGATCTTATAAAGCACTGAATGGACTCCGGTCGTATAGGGTCAGTGAAAAGTGATCAGGCTTTTCTGCCCTCCCGCCACTGGTGTGATAATGGACACCTGCGGTCCTGCACGCACGCCTGATGGCAGGCACCTTGAGTAGGGTGTGGGCATGCGCAAGTGGGTGCACCTGGGTTGAGACATGGGGCTTACAAGAGTGGTGTCCCGAGGACACCAGGAAAGAGCATAAGTAGAACGAGGAGGAGCAAAAGAGAGCAGAGACAGAAAGGCAGAAGCAGCAGCGGTAGTAGCAAAGACACGAGAGGCTTGAGAGCCCAGGGTGAAGATGCGCCGGGGCTGGGAGGCCTGCCAGCCTCCTGGAGCCCCGGCCTCCCCTGCCTGCCATGTACCTGGTCGCCTCTGATATCATGGTGCAATAAATGCCTGAAAAAGCCACCGAGGGCTCTGGGACGCCACCTTTACCCGTCTGCCGGAATCATTGAGAACCTGCTCTGTTCCCCTTCCTGGCACTACTGGTGATTTCTAAGGCCTGTACGAGGATCCTGACCCCAAAATGCCCTGCCTGAGAAGACTCAAGGCTTCCAGAACACACCACCGCCTGCTCTAGCCAACGCGGAGGGTGGCAGGGAGACTCCTGACCCCATCACAGCACCCTGGCAGACACACTGCCTTAGCACATGCACACTGACCAGCCCTGTGTCCCTTCTCACCGCCTCTGCTCCAGAGTCCCCACTCAGCACGCTCCTTCACGCACAACACCGTCTCGCTCCCTATGCAATCCCCCATCAGGCCTCCACAATCCTCAGCGGAGCTCCGTTCACACTGTACCCTGGATGTGGAAGGTCATGCAGAGGCCGTGACCTCTGGTTGAATGGTGAGCAGGCCCCGAGGCGTGCCTTACTCCCCTCCTGTCTTTGAAATGCACACTCCCCACTCTGGGGCCACTTCAGGGACAAAACCCATGAAGATTGCTTTGTAATCCTGAAGTTTGGCAGGTGGGCTTGGAGATCTACTTGTCTCACAACAAAGAAAGGCTAAAAATGCCAGTTCCCGGTTCATTAAAACACAAGCTACCAACATGGAGCGTCTGCTCTCCTCACCCTCCACACTATGGCCCTTTCATGCAGGAACGGCCTAGATGTTTCAAATCACACTTCTCCCTACGGCAATGGTTATTTCCGATGATTATCTGTCTTCACCTTTTAACCTGAGTTTGCTTTGTTTATCTTTAACAACAGCAATGCAGCCTCTTTTTGTCATCTCAAAGAAGTCACAGCTTTCCTCTTAGAGGACAGGGGGGAGGAGATCAGACTTAGTCTGAATGGACATTAAAGCTGTGGAGGTGTGGAGAGAAACAGGCTTCACTTGAGACAAGATGGTTATTCTTGTTCCATGAGGTCTTTTTCCTCCTAGAAATGTACGGATTAGTGTTTAGGATGGAATATCAGTATCGATATTTTAACGTCTTTAACAAAAACCCAGTTGGTTGACTCACGTTACTCACAAGGCCTTCCAGAGCCTCACCTGGGACCACCACCCAGGAGACCAACCAAGGAACAATCTGAGCCGCAAAGGCCATGGTTAGACAAAAGGGCTCAGTTCACTGAGTGAAATAAACCTGTGTCCACACCAGCCAAAATGAGTAACTGCATAAGCCATTTATTTAGTGGAGGGAAGGGCAGTTGTATCTTATAGAAAAATTCAAATAAATACATGTGGGATGCAGGAAGAGAAATTCAAAAACACAACTGGGCATATGGCAGATAATAAATGGTAGCAAGCAAGACCTGTTACAGGGCAACCCTAATATAAAATGGGTTTGCCTGACTGTGTTTTTACTCGTGCGCTTGAAAGGTACTTATAATGCCCCAACTGCAGGTACACACAATAAAGGATGATAAAGGGTTTTATTTACAAAAGAAGGGGAAATAGCGTAGTGAATAACATAAGGGAAAGAGAGGGATACAGATCCGTAAATGTTTTACTAGTTCCTCAGAGCTGGAACCCAAGGGCACGCTGAGAGCTGGCTCCTAAGGAAAAGAGAGAGACCCCTAAGGCCCACATGTTTGCTTTTACCCACCACTGGGTGCTAAAATCAGTGAAGAGTTTGAGGAGGAGCTGGAGATTAGTCAAGTTAAATGTAATTTCATAAAGGAGAGATTCAGTAGACAGCACATTAGCCAAGAATCCAAGATCTATATCACAAGTAGTAGAACATGTTGACATCATAGATTCTGTGATGTTATGAACTAAGAGAAATGTAACATCAGTTCTGTGGTGTTTTTGCTGAAAAAAGTGCATATACTAGATTTAATGAGAACAACAGGTAAGCCAATATTGAGTGATGCTCTACAAAATGATCCATTGCTTTTTAAAAATCGGCAATGTTGAGGTCATCAAAGATCAGGATGGGTCATGGACTGAGTGACAGTGAAGACAGAAGAACTCAGGGTTATCTAGAAGACAATGCATCAGATCTCAGGTTAACCTCCACTTCTTGGCATTCAATGCTGATATATGAGTATGTAAGTTGTTAACATAAGGGAAGCTGCTTCAAGAGTAAATGTGGCTCCTACCAGTTTTACACCTTTTCCATCATTCTGGAGTTATGTCAAGTAAAAGTTTTTAAAAAGACAGACAAAGCCTTTTTTTGTACACCTGCCCTTCCTTACTTAACGCTATTTGCATATTAAATGTAAAATGCTACTGAGACATCAAAGACATTTTATGTCTTCCTGATCCACATTTGAGCTCATTCTTCTGAAAGCTACTGCTGGACCAGCATGAATGGGCCTATCTTCAGAAGTCATCTGCCAGGTCTGTTGAAGAGTGCAAGTTCAGCCTGATGACTAATAAAATGCATTTACTATAAATGTACTTACACTCTCCAAACATTACAATAACTAAAAGAAAATTACTGATGAATATAGCATGCAAAATGAAATGTTAATTGCCCCTAAGTGTTATTGTGGGTAAATTGGTATTGAACAAGGGTGACATTTTTAGCACTAATGTATATAATATGACTCATTAAAAACACATTTTGGTACCTCAAAAATAAAATTTAGCAAATTTAGGGCTTTGAGTAATTGGCTTTCATTAAGGTTTCCTTATTAGATACTGTCTAAATAGGTTTATTAGTGATCACAAAATTAATCTATAAAGCAACTTGTAAAACTGTACCATCTACCACGTAATGGACACCGTATTCATGGTTATTACTATCAAGAGGAGTCGGGCATGTGATAGATAAGCTGCATTTTGCTTAATGTTTGCTGTGAGGTATTTTATGGTTCTAAATAGGTAGTAAATGTCCATTTAAAAAGAAAAACAATAGTCAGCAAGCTGCATAAAAAATAACAAGAGGACTGTGTATGTTTCTACCCGTTTGAATCAAGTAAGTGAAAGCAATCACCCTCCATCATCCTGCATGCCAAAGTCACTCACGGTGGAGCCTCCCTGACTCCAGGGTAACCACATGCCCCCTCTTTACGGCAGCCCCTCCCAGTTGGTGCACGGAAGCGACGGGAAACATCCAGTGCAAGCAGAATGCTTTCTCCCGCTCCACACCATGTGGATTTCAAGGGAAACAATTTTCAAACCACGCAGAGGTCTATTAGGAAATAGAATCCACCGACCAATTTTGTAAGGTCACTGCAATATTGACAATGCTCCTTTTTACCCTGATTCAATCGCTCTGTCTATGATGCTCAAACTGTACCTTTTTTCTATTCAGTTAATCCACATATTCATAACAGTGTCACTGTGAGCACATATTGTACGCATCTCACATAAACTCAACAAAAGCAAGTTCTGTATCAGCGAACAGTTGAGAAACCAGCTTTCAACTCCACATAATGGCCTGACTAATGTTGAATGGAAAGAATAAGATTTTTTTTTTCTCTTAGGAATAGGATGGGTGGACAGAAAATGTGACACTATTCAGAAACCATCATCAGCATTATCACCACAACAGTTCTTAATACAAGCATCTGCTCAGGTTTAATTTTAGTTTCATTCAGTGTTGTTTTCGTTTCTGAATTTTTTTCATGATGAAATGAGGGGTTTTACTGTATTTCCCTTACTTTCTTTCATATAACTGCAATATAGTGTTAATAATATTTTCTTTTAATTTTTTGAAGTTTGGAATCACAAAGCTTCCTCTCTCTCTGTATCTGTCCATCTATCTACTGAGGGGCACACACTGCATATTCCATATACGCAGGGCTCGCTGGGCAAGTTCCCTTAAGACATAAAAGCATATCATCCAACTTCAATATATACAATAACCGTTCAATAAACTACCACCAACAGTTAAATCACCTTTCTCGGCAAAGCTCTGCCAGTTTGACTCAGTTTACTTGATACAATCAGAAATTATTTTTCTTTAGTTTTTCTGTTCTTTGAAAAGGAAAAACACATGACAAATGTGGGTTCCATTGACAATTCTAACCACGATGTACCAAAAGGTTTAAAAACACACAGACACACCAGTAAAGAAGGCATACATCTACACATCTTTTACTGTTTTAAGAAAAGAAATCCAGCAAATCCCTAATTTTAAACTTTTATACAACGTCTCAAAATATATTCTGCATTTTACTTCAAAAATGCATTTTATTAAGAAAAAAAGAAGGAACAGGTTACAAATCAGGAAACGAAAGTCAAGGCAGATGATGGATCGATGCGTTTTCATGCCAGGATGCTGCGGCTTTTAGCGGTGCAGACCACAGAGTACTACGAGGCTTCACCATCTATAAACCTGTCTACATCCCAGCTCCCAACCAAGCTGAAGCTGCTACTGAACAACATGAACACTTGCAAAAGATTCAGAGCTGTTATCATGTGTGTGTTCAGCTTTGCATCAAATAAGAAAAACATCTCTGAGTTTGAGTCATCCCCAGCCAGTGCAGGCCTTTTAATTAAAAAAAAGGAAAGAAAGAATAGCATAGCATTTACCAACATAGGTCCTTCATAAACACTGTCTTGAACCGGAGCCTTGAGGTGTAGTCAGGCATTTACAGAAACATCAGTGTGGATACAGAGCAATGAGAACAGACAGCAGGTTTTGTCAGGAGAGTTATGAAGAAAAGTGCAGCGAGTAAGATGTTATTTCCAAATTTTTCTGATGTAGACAAACTCAGGAATCCAATTTTTTCTTGGCAGGCCCTTGAAAAGTGTGAGTCTCAACAGCCAAGTGCCTTTATTATCTAATTGGCATAGAAAATTCAAAGACAGCTACATGCAAGCCTCTTGTTTACGTGGCCTCAAAATTAATGAGTGCAACAGTTTTATCCAGCTACTGGTAATGTGTGTTCTCCTGGTACACAGCTGCAGCCTTGCAGAACGAGCATGTACTACTTGGTAGGGTTACGTGGGGTTTGGGAACTTCTGAAGAACTGCACCCCAGTGTCACAGACGAGAGGTGACTAGAATAGAAGGTAGACTAGAAGGACAGACAATACAGATCAGAGAATGTGTTCACTCCCCTGGGCGAGCAGTCTTTAATCACACCACTGGCTTTGCAGAGAGTGGGCCCAGTGATGGAATATTTCAAAAAGCATGTCCTGGAGGCCAGTACACCTGAAGGGGTACATATTTCAGAAGGTAGAAGGGAGCTCACTCTTCAAATTGTCTCTATTTTTCTCACACAAAAGAACATGCTCATGGAAATAATCAAGGGAGATCAAAGAAAAGTTGGTGATAAACTTTAGGAAAACAGAAATATAAACCTATAAAGCAAAGTGACATAAGGTTTGGGGAAAACATACTCTGAAGTATATTTCATTTGAGATATTACTGCTGTAAATAAAAATAATTCCTTTGCAGTGCTGAGAAATGTACTTTTTTTTTTTTACATCAACAAGTTCAGTTGCAAACATTTCACATTCTGTGGGAAACTGGCATTACTCAAGATCTTAAACTAGTGCCTCTACCAAACAGTGCTAGCAAATTAAGTAGAAAAGATTTAAAAGACATCACATATTGACAAGCAATGTATCTGGAGTCTTGTTACATAGGAATTTTATCTTCAGAGCTGACATGTGACACTCAAAACCTAACGTGTTCAAAATCATTAAGAGTCCAAGAGAAAAGGAGCAATACAAACAAACCAATGACAACAAAACCTCTTTCGAGACTTGATCAGTTGTATTGAATGTGGTACAGAGAAAGGCAAAGGCGTTTATATACTTTTGGCCATGGAAGAGGCAAACACCAGCCAAACGGGGTCTCAGAAGCGTCTCCGGGTCTACTATGATTAACACATGGGAAGACTAAAGCAAACACAGCATGTTCTCAAATAAACCAAGACCATCAGAGCCCAGTGTCGATTTTTACCTCTAAAAAAACTTAGGTGTCACATGGCTGAGAGACCAGGGCTACGGCTTTTACATTTGAAAACCAAAATCATCAGGCGAACTAAAGGTATGTATTTAAGATCATGTCAGAACAGTCGGAAATGAACAGCAAGACCTAATTCTTGTGCTATGGGATAGCTGGCCAGGGGGATGTATCACTGGCGGAGGTGTCCTGGAGCCATCTCGAGACTGGATACGGCGAGGTGGCGGTGCTACAGATCCCCTGCCTGGGTCCCCAGAGTAAGAGCAGGGGCGCCCCCGGCTATTAAGCAGACGGTTGTGGCTATAAGTTAAGTCAGAGCAGCCCATCAGAAGAAGTACTCTTTCTGATTTTCACTGACTGTATTTTGAATATTAAGCTCACTTTTCAAAACAGCCTCAGCACTGTCTACATTCTCTGACCTTTTTGCCTCATTTCTCTTGTATAACCTTTTCTGCTGATAAATGCGAACAGCTATGGCAGTGATGCAAAGCAAGATAAAGATCGCAACAGCTATCAAACCTGGTGAGAGAAGAGAAAAGAAAATACACAGTCAGATTCTCTTGGTCTGGATGGAAAAATGATATTGACTTCCATTGTGTAATCAGTCATGATAGAATTATTTTCTATTTCAATCAAGCATCTGCTATATAGAAAAGGGAAATATCTATACTTAAGGTGCCTCTGGATCAAGTGGTTTCACAACAGGTTGGGCTTATTCCTGAATTCTACCCACCTAGTGGGTTCTTCTCCCAATATTCTGAAGGCACATTACACTGGGGTTGTTAGTCTTTCCTAGTTAACACAAGGCATTTCTTACAACATCTCTGAGATTAATACACAGGCAAGCTTAAGCGCCTGGAAATTTTAGAGTAATAGTAAGGCGGTGAAATAATGAAACTGTTTTGTACTTAAGTATGTAAACTTTTTAAAGAAGCTGATTTTTAATAATCTGTCACACTTCTATATGAACAACACTAATGACACATACTGATACAGATGTCGATATACTTTAGATTATCTCTAGATGAAGAATACTGAGGTTTTTTTTTAAACACCCGATTGTAAATTAAAAAAATAAAATGACACAATGATTAGCTGGAAATTGAACAAATTATTAGCTGGAAATTATGCCGCTGGTTATCAACCCTGAAATGACATAGGTCAGTCGTAGTCAGAGAGTGGGCTGTGACCCCGCCGTGTCCCTGGGACTCCTTTTCATAATAACTACCATGAGAACTACGTGCAAAATAATTCTAAGATGCCTTTCCCACCGTGCTGACATAGCTAGTGGTAGTGAAAACAAGGGCATGGGACGTGGCTGGCACCTTGGCGTGAGTGCAGGCAAGGCGCCCACCTGCCGCCCGCCGCGGTCACTGCATTCAGGATGAGGCAGACTCCACAGCCAGGGAACTGCGGGAAGAAGGCAGCTGCATTCAAGAGTGTCCTTAACAAAGCACCAGCCATGGCTCATTTTATTACATCTTGACCTTCAACTCTGAGTCTTATTACCATTTTGGGGGGTGAAATGGAAGCATCCACAAAGTGCTTCTGGCACCCCCAAGCAGGATGGCTTTTGCCAGGAAAGTGCTTGTTTGAACACGTCAGTTTTTGGCTGACCTAGTTGGTTTTGGCCTCATGGCACACTGTTCTTAACTGAAAGAACCACTGACAGACAAACTACAGTTATTTTGATTCGGGTATTTGACTGTTTTCTCTAAAATGAATGAAGTCCGTCGTTTCACTAACAACTGACTACTCTGCTGCCAAAAAAAAAAATTCAAGCTTTCAAGTGCAGAAGAGAATTTAGAAAACTACTGCCCATCCCCAGGAGTTGGAAAGTTTCCTAAGACTTGGGAGTTTTGTCTGGTGAAATCAGCACAGGCACTAACTAAGGCAGCAGATATTTTAGACAAAAACCGTACAAGGAGATGATAAACTCATGCCATTTGCGCTAACATGGATGGAGCTGTAAGGGATGATGCTCAGTGAAATAAGTCAGCAGGAAAAGGAAAAATATCGGATGGTTTCACTTACAGGTGGAACATAGGAAAACCAAAAGAAAGGTCAGGCAGAAGACAGAGCTTGCAAGATGACCATAGATTTGAGGCAAACAGCAAGGGGGAGGAGTGAGAGGGGTCGAAAGAGGAGAGGGAAGCACGCAAGGGACTGTGGTGAGGTTCACTGGCTATGGCAGTGGGAGAGTGACGGGGACCATGCCTAAAGGAGAGAAACGAAATAAAAAAAAATTAAAGAAAATGTCAATGTGAGCCAACACTCACATTGCAAAACTAGGTCTCTTCATCCTAGTTTTAATCGTGTGTATCCAACTCTAATGGCGTCCCACCAAGCCCAAATTTCACAGGCTCTCAGTGCACTCTTAAGCACATGATCTAATGGACAGACTCCCTGTCATCGACCATAATTTGCCAACAGTTAAACTGCTTTTTGGTGAGGTAATCTTATCTGAGAAGGACAGCAATTCCTAGCTGATACACCAAACACAAGCACGGTAACCAAATTCTGTACTGTGTTCAAACTCTGAAGACTATATTAATATATATGGTTATTTTTTGTTATTATTGGTCATACTAATTGGCAGTGGTACAGTGTGGTAATATACCTGCCTAGGCATGAACCAGTATTTCATAGAAAGTGTTGTAAGCTAATGTACCTTAATTAAAAAAAAAAGGAATACTTTTAATCTGAATATCCATTTGTTATTATTTATTTTGCTTCTCATCTTAGAAAAATAATCAGCTGCATTGCTATAAATATTTCTATTGTCTGGGCTTTTAGTTTAAACAGATTCTGAACAATTCCAATGTGGAAAATGGATGAGGTTTTTGGCAGAGCATTATAAAATAAACATTGTTATATTGGCACAGTCGATTCCTGGGTGGACTCTGGAACAAGCCCGCTCCATGGGTATGATTTATTGCCTTTCACTTAGAGAAGATGGTACATCAGGAGGTGTTGCATCAAAGAGAAAAAAAAAAAACCTGATTAACCTGTGATACCAAAAATAAATAAATAAAAAGGAAAAGATTCTAAGTGAAACATGGCCAACTACTGAATTCTGATACTGCCACACAAAGCTGTGTGTGGCTGCGTTTTTATGAGAAAGTGGTGTAGCTGTCTGTCTGTCTAATGCTGACCTTCCATGTCTGTATAGACAGGCCAGAAAGTCTCTACAATATCTGGGTCACCAGTTTTAAACGCCTCATTAAGTCAATTCTCCTATCTTACTCTACTCGCTGTTAGTACATGAAGAAAAAGGTCACCTAAAATGTAGAACACAGGAGGATTAGCCAGTTTGGAAACTCCTTTAATGGCTTCATTATTGTTACATGGGTGAAATTTAGGAGTAACTAGCCAAGAGGCGAAGCGTTCCACCACAAAGCTACCGGATGGAGCAGAGCACTAGGGGACCACGGTCTGTGATTTAGGGGATACACTGCTGTGGCCCCAGACAAGGCCTTCCACACTGAGATGGTGACAGTTGCTCTGCCGTGGAAATTCGTCCCTGCAACCACTGAGTGCAGACACGGGCCCGAGGACCCCAGCATGTCCCTGAGCTGCAAACCTTCTGGGCGTCGTTCTCTGCTGGGAGCACGTTAACCTTGCAAGAACCTCACAGGGGGTGACTTTTAACTTGTTTCCCTATCAAATAATAGGGGTCACTATGAACATCCCATTTGTTAAATCTTGCCAATGATTATTGCCGGAAGTGACCACATACTACATGGTATTTTGTTCTAATGTTGGCTTCACTGTACTTTCTTCCTATTTACCTCTGTATTCATAGTCATTTAGATGTACACTCCTCCAATTCAGGGAAAGAGCACCATTATCAGTTTGAAACAATTAGCTGGAATATACTGGGACTCCTACTTGAAAAAGTCAGATATATTTTAGAAGCTAGAGCTTTAAATGACTTTACTATACACTGGGTGGAGAGCTGTTAATGGACTTCTTTTTCTACATGCAGGTTGTAACAATTTTGCTAACAGGGTTTCTGTTATTTGCTTGCTAGGTGACTAAATGGTGAATTTGTTATGTACCTTTAATTTTTACATCACTGATTTGATAAAAAAAAAAGAGGAATTGAAATAGTATTATCATCACAAAGATTTGACCAGCACTATTCTCTGTCTACATAAAATCCTTACTTTCAAGGAAGCTGATGTCTAGATGAATAAAAAGGTATAAGAAGTAATCAATACTTCTGTAAGTCCATATCATCTGCAAAGTGTAGAGAAAAGGTGAACCACTTAACATTTAAATAATCTGATTAATAATATTCTTAAGGCCATTAATCAGAATGAAAAAAAGTTTATTTTGGGGGTTGGTTTTGAATAAATTATATCTCAGAGAATATGCTCTTTCACTGCCAGGAAGACAGTCTTTAAATTTTTTGTGTGTGCTAATACTGCAATTTAAAATGACTATGAACCACTTTCAATCCATTAGTCTAATGTTTGGTAAAAATGCAAATTATAGTGTGATAATTGTGGATGGGGATATCTAAACCATTGAAACATCCACTTTCAAAGTAACAAAGTATACACTTTTAATATTAATCTGTTTTTTCATACTTTTTTACATAAATTAGTCACACAGAGGCAGTGAGATGTCCACGAAGACAACAAAAAGGTGCTTCCTCACATAGATTCAGAATTCCGTAGGGACTGTAGATTTACCAGCTAATGCTTCTGTTACACAGTTCAGCAACTATTCGTTGAGTGTGGTGTCTCAGTGAAATTATGGATTTAGACTGAGAGTTCCCGTGGACACTGGTGAGTCAAGATGACACCCTAAGACAAACCAGTAATACAGCAGACCACTCTCACTGACCTCAGGATTCAGGCCCTAACCCTTGGAAAGGGGTAGAGTCCTGAGTGTGTCTATAACGCTGTATTTTCACTTTTATCAGTAATGATGACTACCCCAGAATAGCTCATTCATGCTCTCTATTACCTCCAATTACTGCAGAATCACTTCTGATTGCATTAGCTAGGGGTTCTCTGTCATCTCTTGTTCCAGAATGATCTGCAGTTAGAGCACAAAAAAGAGGGAGGGAGTGATACAGGCAAGGAAGGGGGAACAATTTGAAGTTCGTAAACGTTTTTCAATCAAAACTGAATTATGGTAGTGAATGTTGGATCGCTCTAATTTTACGCTTGAACAACATCACTGCGACGGCCCTCTTGAAGAGGGGAGTGAGAATCTCGAGAAGAAATGGGAGAGAGAACTGAACTTAAACAGAACCAATATTCAGAACCATCTCAAGAAGGTGGTGCAACAGAGACATTTGATTCCAACATCCAATAGACAAGCTGTGTCTGTGATCAGGCCATGGAGGAGGAGCCATAAGTTACCTGCAAAGGAGTGTGTCCTTTCCCTTGATGTGGCATCGGTGCCCGCCGGGACCACACAGCTGGACTCCGACACGTGTCCTGAGACAGTGATGGGGGCTGGGTGGCTGGGGTGCAGGGCAGCCTTCAAAGGCACCACGTGGCTGAACTGCACTGCAGAAAGACAGCCCAGGAAGCCCTGTGCACCCGCCAGCGCCGTCTCCTGGTCTACATCAGTCTGCTCTGTAAAGCCCAAGAGACACCACGTTTAGGAACAGTGCAGGTGCAGACGGGCAAGGGGCTACGGATGGCAGTGGGATATGTTCAGTTTGGTGCTGTAAGAGCAATGCACATGCAGCTACGAAGTTCCCCTTCTGGTTTGTTTTTATTAAATGAGTCACATTCCGTAAGTTTTTCCATGACTGTTGGTGAGACTTCCCAAGCAAGTGCAGGCAAGGTGTAAGCATGGCTAATTAAATATGACATGGCAAACCCTCCAGAAATGATGAAAGCCTCCAAAAGAATGAGTCAGGTTATGAACTCATATGGGTTCACGATATTTTAAATTTAAAATAGAGAGGGTATTGATGACAGAGGGTACAGCCAGTATTCAAGAGATGAAAGTGCTCCCTGATTTGGAAATGCATTCAGATGCACTTTGTAGATGTAGGTCACGAAAATAATGAACACTGGTGGGGAAATCACGTCTCTGGAGTTCCCTTATCAATTGCTCAACCAATTGGGCACGCGGCTGGAAGTTTTCTCATAGATTATGGCTCCTTCCAAGCATGCAGAGGCATGAAATTATCACGGAGAGGAGGATATGCCCCACAATGTTCAAGGACACTCCCTAATTTCTCATGTAGGGCAGCAAAAACTTCCACACCTCCCTGTCTTTTCTCTATTTCACTGTCCACCTATCATCCAGTCAGAAATCTGCGTGCATCCTATACTCAAAGCCCCTCCCTCCTGTATTAATGAAAGTTTGGTCAATATGGGGCTGCCTTGGAACAGACAGTGGCTTGCATGCCAGAATATTAATTCACACTTTCACAGTTAGGAATATATTGATATGTCATGCTTGGTGAGCATGAAATCAAAACAAGGGAGATTAATTGTCAAGCCTGGAAGTTCAAATGTTGTGCCTCCCTGCTAGCCTAGGGTGAAGCTCAGCGCTGTCATCTCTAAGGCCGAAGTTCGATCCCTGGCTGGAGAGCTAACCCGATGAGGCAGCAGACCTCTCCTGTCTCACCTGCTGCTCCACACTCTGTATCTGGGGAATACTCTCACTCTCCACCCTCTGGCTTGCACCCCAGTTCTTCTATCTATAAATAAATCTTTAAAAAAAAGTTCAAATGTTTTCAGGCTACAGGACATCCATCCACCCAGCGGGTCATGCTCCCCCAGGAACTGCACACCCACGGGCATTCTCCCCTCTCTTTAAAAAAAACATAACAGGAGTGTTCATCGCTTATTTTATGCTGGGCACTGCTCTACGGGACCTGCATGCTTGTGCTCTCTCTGGTGGAGCAGATGAGAGGCGGAGACCCGGCGTCAGCGTTGCCTGTGGCTGTGCGGTCACTGGCTGATGCACTGGACTCCGGGCTGCTGGATCCCAAATCACAGCTTCTTTTGCTTCAGAAACATTTTTGATGGACACGTTCTTTCTTTTGCTCAGCTTAGGTCTTCTGTAGTGCTTTTTTGTTGTTGTTGTTTGGCTTAGAGAATTATTCTAGAAATAACACTGGGCAACCAGGCTCTGATTGAGTCTAGTTATATCCAGGTTTTTTAAATCACTTCCTTTTTGACTTCATTTTCATTCAGATTTTATTTCATAATAAAAATGCCGATTAAATGTTTAGTATCCTGGGTATCATTCGCTATAAAGGAAATCTGAAAACGTCACATTCCTTCACTTCCCTGTTGGGGCAGGGAGGGGCTACTCCATCCAGGTGGCCTAATCTGGAGGCTGGGCCTTGCCCCCCCCAAGGCTATCCTGCCTCAGGGCACGGGGACCTGAAGGAGCATGCTGTGCTGCTGGGCAGACAGGAGGCCCTCCCGCCCAGTCACGCCCTGGGACCAAAGCCCTGACCTCCGACCATCACCACCAGAACAGTGATCTCTTGTTTGAGCAGAGGTGCGTTCAAACATACATATTTAGAAAAAGCATGATTGCCATGGAGGGTTGTTTGATTTAATGAGAGATAAAAAGGAAATGTATTTCAATAACAACACGATCTGCCTGCCGCTGTCTATGTCATCTCACCCCACAGCTAACTCTCATTCACTGACTTCCTTGAGGTGAAGTCAGAGAAGGCAGACAGTGCAGCCATCATGTCTGTGAAATTCCAGGATGAAACACAAAGGGCCCCTCTCCACCCTTTCCAACTCGGGACAAAGAGGACGTGGCCTAAATTTCAGGTCAAACTCAGAGACATTCAGAAAATCCTCAAATTTCAGGTCATCTCCTCCGTGGCAAAGAGGAAAGCAGGCACACTGATGTCTGCGTTGCTGACCTCTGTCCACAGCATCCAAGGAGCTCTGAGCCCACACCTCTCCAAGGGAAGAGAGAGATCCGTGCAACTCAGTCTGGATGGCCGTGCCCCACTCAAAAGCTCCCGGGAGCCTCTGCTAGCTGACTCCTAGGCTCTCTTCAGGCCATAAGGCAGAAACAGCATTTTCACTGGTGACCTCTAGGCGCCCTCTGGCCTGCTGGCCTGGGCCAACTTCCTGTTACAGGGGAATCTATGGCTTGGAGTTTAGAATTAGGAGGGAAGGGAAGTGATAGATACTTGACAGCCATGTTCGCAGAACTGAGTCAAAACAAAACTGGGCTGTGGTCAGCTGCTCATAAGCAGAGCTGATCTTGGAAGTGGCATCAGCTTTGGGCACTGGCAGTCACGCTGATAAGGCCAGTAAACACAAACACACACCCTCCTGTTATCTGAGCCCTGCTAATACCACGCAAGGGATAGAACAGAAAAGGGAGGGACTGAAGACAAGTGACTCTTGTTTCAGCTAAATCCCAACAAAACAGTCATAGATTGGGACATTTCTGGTGGTAAAAGTTACTGACTCGGATTTTGGGGTGAACTTGCCTATTTAAAAATAGCCACCACTGTAACTTTCAACAAAGGGAATCATTTCTGTTGTAAAGCATAAACCTTTTAACAAAAGGACTACAAGAAAAATTAAGTACCAAGAAGATAAAACTTCTATGGCGTACCACTTGGTTACAGAGGGAGCAGCTCTATCTGGAAAGAATATGAAGTAAATGGAAGAACTGTGACTAGGAGTGTGCGCTGGGAAACTCCTGGTGACTTATTACCAAGAAACAGAACAAAACCCCCAGAGAATAAACCTAAGTAGATTGGCCATACTTATGGGAAAGGGTCCCCTTAAAACAGGAGCTCAGTATCTTTAAGACATAAAGATAGGCCTCCCTGGTGGCTCAAGGGGTTAAGTGCTGCACTGTGGGGCTTCCACAGCCACTGCAGTGCAAGTTCGATCCCCAGCCCGGGAGGGGACCCACATGGCGCAGCAGACCTCTCCTGCCTGACCCACTGCTCCCCTCAGCAGTGTGTTTCAGTCCATCTGCCTGTTCTGCTCCCCACTCTGTCTCTGGTGGATACTCTCACCTCTCACAACTCTGACCTGTCCAGTCTGGGTGAAGTTTGCAGTGACTAGGTGTGACCCGCGGTGCCGGTACGTACTTGGTCCATGACCCTTCATCACTAATAGGCTGCCTGGCATTTGCTTCTCATGTCCAACTCTCATGTTAAAGTGCAGCTCTGCGTTCTGTTCAAGGACGGCTTCTTTTTTCTCCTTTATATTACAAGAGATTTCTAAAAACCTGAAGTTGGCTGTCGCTCCTGCCGGGCACTCGTTCGGGTGTCTTTAGAGGCTCTTGCATGCATGCATAAATAAAAATTTAAAAAAAAAAGACATCAAGATAAAGAAGGCTTGTCTGAAAATGGTGCCCTGAATCCAACAGGAGCAGCACAGCCTCCAGGGAGCATGTTCTCCATTATATGGAATTACAGGGACTTCACAACAACAAAAAAGAGAAGGGAGGAAATGGCAAAGCAGACAACAAATACTCATGGATAAGGGAGCAACTTTTTATAAAGGTACTTATCAGTCAACCTTCGAGATAGGCCCTTACAGACCTGATTCCTACAAAAGCACCAGTAGTGAGCTATCTCCAGGGAACCTGTGCTTTTCTTCTGCTCTCTGCAACATCTGTCTCATTTGAGTGTCCCATGTGGCCAGACACCCACAAAAGCAGTGTCCTGAAGTAATCGAATTAAACGCCCCACACACCCTCTTGGCTCGAAAGCAGTTTTACATAAAATATCCCTGCAATGGAAGATTGCTCCGAAAGCTCTTTTGAGGAGACAGAGTAGACATCCTCTTGCCTCCGGCCGACCGCACACTTTATTTACATCTGGCCGAAATCCCCACTGCAGAAACCTGAGCTGCTTCCTGCCTCTGCAGCCTCCGAAGAGATAAATGATCCCTCTGGGTCACTGCCTCTAAAGACACCCTAACGAGCGCCCGGCAGGAGCGACAGCCAACTTCAGGTTTTTAGAAATCTCTTGTAATATAAAGGAGAAAAAAGAAGCCGTCCTTGAACAGAACGCAGAGCTGCACTTTAACATGAGAGTTGGACATGAGAAGCAAATGCCAGGCAGCCTATTAGTGATGAAGGGTCATGGACCAAGTACGTACCGGCACCGCGGGTCACACCTAGTCACTGCAAACTTCACCCAGACTGGACAGTGATTTCCCCTCCTTTTACAAGGGATTAAATTACAGCATTATTCAAACTGCAGGCATGTTTTCTCAAGAGAAGTTCTATGCAATTTCCAGATTATGTAATGATCATAACTGAGATTTTTTTTCACGTCTTGGAACTTAATGAACTTAATGAACTAGCAAAACCACCCCTGCACCTCTCCTTTGATTAATTTTGACACAGAGGCCACTCTTGACACATTTTTCAAGTGGGCATTTTCTCTTCAGGGAGCGGGCTGAGGGGTCATTCACTGTGGGGTCGGTGCTTCCCAGGTACTGTGAACAGGAGGCTCAAGGAAAGGACGTTGACTGTGTTTCCAGAGGAAGGCCAGGGGACCACGGGGCTGCTTGCTCTGCGTCCTTCAGTACTCAAGCCCGCAAGTGAGGACGGGCTGCAGGGACACCTGTTGACACTGGTCGTCGCCAACAAGCACGGCTGTTAGATACTGAGCGAGGAGTGATTCGGGGGTGACAGTATCAAACTGTACTGTGATGACACGTGGAAGCCACCCCCCTCTCTTGCACTGAGCAGACACCAGCAGGATCCCGAGGTCACTGCTTTTATTCTGACCAGGCCTGGCTATCGTCCCTAGGGGAGGCGCCCAGCTTCACTCTGCTGCGGCTCTGCCTCCCCCCAGCCTAAAGGTCCTGCGCCACCCCCGGCCCTGCCCTCTCTCTCCCATCAGTGCCTGCCCCTTAACAAACTCACTCATACAATAATGTGAGCCTGGCTGTGGCTTTATTTTTTACTTATTTCTGATGCAAGTGCATTTTAAGGCACATTAGCCATTTCAGAAATAAACGATGGCTTTGTATTTCAAATTTTGAAGTGATTCTAGTTTTGTCATTGTTTGAAGATCCCTAGATTTGACAGCTGATCAGTATATGATCTGGGGTCTCTGCTTTCACTCCGGTGTTTTCTGAAGTGAGGCAGAGCTCTGGGCGTGACTGACCATGGAGGACTGCCAGGTAAAAGGGACAACCTGGAACTCACACCTGTGAGCTTATGTAACTCAGACAAAATGCCAGTGTCCACCTTATCATGTGCTCCCTGTATAAAATTTATATCAACAAATATTAAATCTATGTTCATGATGTAGATTTAATTAACAATAAAGATTTAATACATTAAATCAGGTCACATGTTCCAGCAACAAGTATTCTTTGAGTTTGGGACACACCACTACTGATCTATGCTCATCGATTCTGATCAGAAGTTTCGAGGGCGGCCAGCTCAAGTGACAGTTTATTTATTCCCCGGAGTCCACTGAAGCCTCCAGAAGGATGATACCACTCTCAGCACTGAAGAGTGTCTGCCGTATTTCAGCTGCTAAATATTCAAAAGTCAACCTGATGACTACAACAATGATGTTCGATTGCTTATTTTTCTCACTCTAAACTGCTCTTCTCTTTTAAAATTTGCTTTACAAATATCCATTCTCTTAAGAGTCACTTAGTGATGTAGTTTCGAAATCACAGAGCCTCTGGTTATCCGGGTCACTGCTTGTCTCCCCTCTGGACGTTGAAGCAAGTTTTACATAAAGAGTTTTTGACATGTTAGAAACTGTTCTGAAAGCTCATCAGAGGCGATGCGAGCAGTGGTCCCTTACCTGCTGACCGCAGACTTCATTTGCCTCTGGCCTAGATCTCCGCTGCAATTATCAGTTGTGCCTCCTGGCTCTGTGGCCTCAGAAGAAACAAATGACCACAACCATCATCGCTTCTAACGACAAGAGCTGCCGCTCACGACAAGTGGAAACAATCATCCAGCTTCTACTTAAATAACTCACAGAACTGGTCTAATAAAGTATACATGCACGTGGAAACTACATAAAGGTACCCCGACACAGAATTCAGAGCTTACTCTAACAGTGAATTATGACTATGAAAATCAGACTGAATGTACACTTCTGTTATAGGAGGAGCTGAACCGAGTTGCATCTCAAAAACTTATCTTCCCACCATGTCACTGGTATCTTGCTATTGCCACGGTCATGGAGTCCTGAAATAGTTCAGCTATAACAGGGAGTTAGAGACGGGCTCCACGTCATCATCGCTCACTTTGACACTGTTTCTCAGAATTTCCCCTCCTTTCTCAGCACCTGCTAGTGCTACTTCTGCACAGTGACAGTAATTGAAAATTTATCCTTACAGTTCTTCCTAAGTTTCAGAAATGAGCCCAAGAGAACATCGAGAGAGGGAAAGAAAGCATGTCCTTTATTTCTGGGTGTCCATCAGAAATGGCAGTGGGCGGGCCAATCCTCATGTCTTTGGTCAAATGTTGGCAAATGACAGTCCCAAAATAACGAGCGGTCAATGTTTACGTTTGTCTTTCTTGAAAGAAATATGCAAAAACTACAAAATGATACTGTCATTTTAATATGGTGTAACTTGGGGGGTTATTTGGACCTATCTTATCTGAAGCAGCACAGGGTACACTGCAATCAACCAGGGGCACCTGCATATTCTCCATAGACAATCTCCATGCCCTTCGGCCATAGCCCTGTGAGGGCGGATGCAGCGTCTCCCTTTCAGCGAGGCGCTCCCCGTACACACAGCGGCGATCAGAGAGCACGGGCGGGCTCAAGCAAGCAGAGAGCCAAATGGGTCTTTAAAAATGAAAAGGACATTTAACAAGCTCAGGGGCCATGTGCATGGGCCCTGCTTCTTAGGGGACCTGGACTAATGTAATAAGAAACTTCAAGACTGAGCAACTCTCTGAAAAATTCATAGCTCCATTTTAGCATTTATTCGCTACAAATTAATATGCTATATTAAAATATAATCCTATACTACATAACATTTTATTGTAAATTTATATGCCACACAAAATTTGATCATAAATTTTTAGTCTCCTTTGAATTACAAATGACTTGCATTAGTCCTTGGTCAAGATCCACACCTTAGGCAGATGGGAAATAAATTTCTAGTTAGACTTTTTGGAGAATCAGTTGATTCAGACTATAAAATTCATTGCTGAATTTGGACGTTGATCTTATTTTTCAGCATGAGTGACATGCATTTTAATAATATGCTATTCTTATAAAAACACCAACATCTTTAATTCCATACTAATCTCCCCTATTCACTTACAAAAAGGGAAACCCATTTATATAATGAATGTTATTATTCTACTGTTTGATTAATGCAATCTTCCTCAGAGAATGCAGATCAGCTTCTCAATTGTTTTACAATATATTTAACATTTTTACTCACACACAAAAAATATTTTCGTCAGTCACACTGGCATCTGATTTGAAGAAGTTATTTCTTCAAAAATATCATTCTATCAATTTAATGCATAATTGTTCGAGTTTTCTCTCTTGTATGATACATTGTTATGGAAAGCCTCTTCTCAGACCCTGTCAGCTTGAGCGACTCTGGCGATCAGGATTTGTTTTATTTATTAGGTATTTTTGTTCCTATAGATGAATTTATATAATTTATACTATGAAATGTGGAGTTTTTTAGTTAAGCTTCTAAATATCTAAGTAGTACTCTGCACAGCTCTCTTGTGCCCATCCTAGCGTGCAGGGAGAACACAGTGGTTCAGGATATTTGCACTGTTTGTTCAGAAAATAAGAGCACACAATTTTGGTGCTCATCACAGTCCTAGAAAGTCTATAAATATTTATAATCCTAACTATTAACCTTCTCAAGGGCCAATATTTTGATCATTCACCCATGGGTTTAATCAAACACTCTCAAGATTCTGAGATTATGTACGGAGAATGCAAGGAATGATTAATCAAGGTACAAATAACTGAAAAGGTCAAGAAATAAAAGATTCCATTTATGGTCCTGGACAAACTACTCCAGGTTGGCTTCCAATATCAAACTAGGAATAAAAATCAGACTACAAGTTAGCCCCCGCTCACAGAAAATAAGGTAGAATATTAAGACTCTTGATAATTTACTTATAAATAAAAAGAAAACTCCTTTCTAAATTACTGTCCCCTTTTCAATGCAGTGCTTGTTGGGCGGTATGAAGAAACGTCCACATATTCTGATGTTAAAATGGAAAGAGTGTTTCTAATTCAGGGCTGTTAGAAGAAGTAACTGGTGAATAGAAATAAGAATTATAAGACATTTAGATGGGATTCTAGCAAGAGTGACTGGGGACCTCACAGGGCAAACCAGATCCAGCAATTTCCATGGAAAGCTACTGCTTCCTCCCTCCTTTTCTTTGAGACCTAATCCTTCTTGTATCATTAGAGGAATGTCTGCATATCCTGGCAGCTATGTGACACACAGCCTGCTATTTCTACCTCTGCTATTTGATAGTTCTGAAGTGAGACAATCACGTTATGTTTCATTACATGGGACTGACGCAGGGCAGAGACCAGGGTCAGCTCTGTCCCAGGAGGATGCTGCTCTTCCCATACCAAGTCCCTACTCACAGTTACACATACTTCTGAAAACAGACAATGTCCGCGGTGACGACCACTTACTTCATAGTTAAAATAAGGCAGGAGGTTTCTTGTGGCCTGACATGGGTGGTGTGCATGCGTGTGTGCGGGTATGTGCGTTCACATCGCCATTAGGAGAAAGCCCCTCCCTCTCTTTTACTTACCTAAAATCCTGCCCAGGACGAGAGATTTGACTGCACTGAACTCTGTACCTGATGACAGGTAGACCTGCCTCCTTGCATTCTCGTCAATCTACAGGATGGTTAGGCGAGAGACAAACAGCCACACGGGTGCCATTTTGTTGGAGGAACCAGGGAAGCAAAGGAAGACACAAAACGGCAACTGTTAGTATGGCTCCAAAGATTTAGAAAAACACAGTCCTCAGAGTTAGCTGCTTATACAGGTGAAAGTTACTTTCTAAACTACGCCTGTATGGTGCCCAGAGACCATGGCACCCCTCTTCTCCATAGCCCCTTCTAACAATTTATTGTTCTGCACTGTAAAAGAAATCCACAATTGGTAAAGCCAGCAAAAAGAAAGGAGTTCTTTCCACCCTGATACTTTTACACAGCTGGGTATTTTTACTCTAGTCACACTCAGCTGAGAAATTTTGCCCTATGTAGAAAACTGAAACCTAAGTGCTTTTCCTCAAAAGCTGGCAGAGCGAATAATTCCACTTTCTCTGCTGTGGCTCACATCATTTAAAAAAACTTATTCTGATAGTACAATCATTAATATCTGTGCTAGATTGTGGCTCCATTTAGCCCCATCTGAAGCGAACAGGTCCCACTGGGGCAGCAATGCCCTACCAGTAGCATGGGGCCCTACCAGTAGTTACTGGGCCATGGGATACTGGGCCTGGGGTACTGGACAGCACTTTCCTCCTGAGCAAAGCAAGACAAATGAGAAGCGTCTGGCACTTTAAGTACTAAATATTTAATAATATCTTAGAGTCACTCTTGTTGCTTCAAAATCTCTGGCCACATCTGATGGCCTAAGATATGGAAGACAGGTCCTGAATGGATGTCTCTGTTTATTCCCTTTACTATCAGATTTCTGGTATCGGTCCTTCACGACACCCTGCTTCTGTGGAATTTCCTTTTACCTCGACAAAGACCACGGCTTCTTCTCTGTTAATCTGTATGTGGTGAAGCTGTCCATCAGCCATATTCTTAGAGTCAAAATTGATGACATCTGGTTCTTGATATCTATTTAGCTTGTATCTGATCTGCAAACTTCCTAAAATAGGAGGGGAAAGCTACATTTTAGTCAAAGTTGCCGTCCAAGAGCTACTTACAAAAACTCAGAACTCATTCTTGTTATTTATAAAATTTCTGGGGGAAAAACTTGCAATCATTCATTTGCACATGTTCGCTCATCATGATTCCCAGGAAGTTGGTGGCTACGAGAACCTGTACTACTTTCACAATCAGGGCCAAGTGTGTTGTTAACAAGCAGTGTCTTCCCATGAGTCTTTAGTTTTTCCCTAAAAGTCAAACATTCAATTAAGTATATGCAAATCACTGTACTAACTCCTAACTTAAAAAACAACACTCCGTATATTATGCCAACTACTGTGGGGTACTGCAGTAACCGTTTCTATAATCTCATTTTTTATAAAATATACCTACCACTCCTAAAATGCGATTGATTAAAGTTTTCATAAGTAAATGTAGTTTCACTAAAGATTAGCAATACCCACCAATGGTGCTGGACACAGATTTTTGAATGAAATCAGGGTGAAATAAATGGTTTTAAGTCAAATCGATAATTACAACTAATACAACTCAATTGTTTGCAAAGATGTCAGTTAATTTACTTCATGGGATATCTTCTCATTTAACAAAGAGACTGGCCTAATAGTATATAGGCTCTCTGCTCAAAACATAAAGTGAGAGTCAATATCATTATTGAAAAATATTCATTTTATTTTGATGTTCAGAGCTCGAGGACATTTTTAAGTGGAAATGATGTGTTCACGTGCTTATAAATGGGTTTACTTTCCTCATTCAGAAAATGTGTTTAGAATTTTTTATCTTTAGGGACCTCCCCACTAAGGGGTTAAGCACTGCACTATGAAGCAATCTGCAGCCACTGCAGCACAGTTCAATACCTGGCCAGGGAGGGGACCCACATGGCACAGCAAACCTCTCTTGCCTCGCCCGCTGCTCCCCTCAGCAGTGTGTTTCAGTTAATCTGCCTATTCTGTCCCCACTCTGTCTCTGGCAAATCCTGCCCCCACCCCTACACACACCTCTGGCCTGTGACTCAGCTCTTGTATGCATAGATAAATAAATCTTAAAAACAGAAAAATATTTTTTTATCTTTATTCCAGATATAGGGAAGAGCAAAGCAGGAATAGTGGTCCTCTCTGACCTGCCTGTCCTAACCCACAAGCCAAGACCCTGAAATCCATGTAGCAGCATTTCCCAACACTATTTTACTGCCTGTAATTAGAACCAAGAGCTTATTTTGAGGATATTTTCTTATATAGAATACTATTTTGCTAACATTTTCTCAAAACTTCCTACTTTGAATTGAAGGGAATGTTTTTATGTACAAGTAGGCATTATATCTCAAAAAAGAACCATAAAACCAAGAGGGATATTCATAAGGAAGACTGGGGAGCTTCTAGGATGGAGGAAATAGAAATATTGTTTACAAATAAATTAAAATTTTACATCGACATGTAAGATCAGCAACACTATCAAAGGAAGTGAAAGCATCTTGCTTATTTTAAATGACCATTTTCGATTTAGCTCAAACTTACATAGAACAGTGCTGAAAAACTAAAACGAATATAGAAAACAGGCATGCCAGTTTGCCCATTGGTAGCTGGAGGGGCAAGAAAATGAAAACGGTTCATATTATTACCGACCTAATGCTCTAATTCAATTTTCTCTCTCATCTAAAAAGCACTCACCATTTTTGGCAATGATCACAGAAAGGTATTCTTTGTAAAAGGAGCTCATGTAGACCAGCAGGCTTGGTGCTCGGGTTGTTCGGAAACTAAATTTGATCATTTCTCTGCTCATCTTCATATCACCATGAAATGATGCAGCATGGGAGCTGGAATTTTTACTTAAGGAATAATTTTCTTGAAAATTGTAAATCACTGATGAGCCAGATCCAAAATATGCAGAAATCTCTGAAATGACACGTAAATTTTTGTTAACAAATGTAAGTACCCGGGTCTTGTTTCAGTTATATTGCTATTTTTGTAATTAAAAAGAATGAATTGTATAGTTAAAGCAAATAGCCCTGAACTAGAATTAAATAACACAGTAAATTAATAGAGCTTTCATGATGATCCTTGAAATGGCTTTGTGTCACAATTACATATAATTAATTCACCAGTTAACCTTATCGTTGAAGGCTCAGTGCTTCCCTGTCTGGTTTCAGATATAAACTAGGACTCTTGGCTTTTACCCCCTTTATCGTCCATGTTCTTGTTTGAATTTTAACCCCCATCTCTCCTTCTGTAGATAGAACACACTAGTCTTAGTTCTAATAGTTAGGAAGGAAGGTACTTTAGGGATCCTCTTATCTTCTAGAATCAACAGGCAGTAGTTTTCTTTTGCACCCTAACACCTTCTTCTTCGTACCGTGCACTACAAAATGTACACCAAGTCTAGCACTCACATCAGAGAGAGAGACGGGTATTTGTGCAGCAGTGATCAACACTTGTTATTACCTGGCCTCAAATCATTTTACAAAAACATCTGACACACAAACACACAACCAAACATGTATGTGTACAGACGAAGAGGAGGGTATGACTGGATAGTGTCACTCCTAGGAGGAATATAAGGGAACCAAATAAGGGACCAAGGAAAAGAGTAACAACAATAATAATAATTAAAAAAACACAACACAACAAAAACAAAAAGACAAGGACAAATCAGAAACACTTTATGTGTGGGGAGAGGGACTGGGATGAGGGAAGAAAGAGCACAAGGGACTGAGGTGACGGTGCACTGGTGAAATGGTGGTGGGAAATCCATGGGGACTACAATTGATGTCAAATATATGAAAATTAAAAAAAAAAAAGAGGAGGGTATGAGGGGTAATTACTTTTGAATCCATGAGCCCTGTTTCTCTCCATTACTACAGAGGGCCGGTGCGTGAATGTGAGTTGGAGAAGATGCCTGCCTCAAATGAGTAATGTGCACACACGAAAATTCGGAACGGATATATTTTTGCGGTCAGTGGCTACCCAGGAAAGAAGCACTGGCCGCTTCCCATGGGCGAGTGTCCCTGCAGCCCACTTACCATCAGAGCAGAATGGCCCAGTGTAGGCAGAGAAGGTGCAGTCACAGGAGAAGCCGCTGGGCTTTTCTCTGCACTGGCCCCCGTTTTGACACAGCTTCCCGTAGCTGCTGCAGTGCCCTCTGCACCCAGGCTCCACGCCGGGAGTGACCCTGGCTCTCCCCTCCAGGTCCAGGGCCACCCCATTCAACTGCAGGGCGCGGATGCACCCCAGGAAACCACGCTGCCTGGTGGCCGTCCCACCTGAAAGGAAAATACTGTAGATGGAAACATGTTCCTTGGTGTTTTACTTAGGATTTAAAGACCAAGCAAGACAGAGGCTGCACAGACAATGGGCAAAAATTTGATGAGCAAAAAGGGCTTTGGAAACACTCTTTGTGCCAAAATATTAAAGGACTTCCGGAAGGCAGAACAGTGATTCCGTCCTTTCCGAAAGTTGTACTCCATACTTGTTTTCTAAAAATGACTCATTAAACTTTAAATTGGGGATTTTTTTTCCCATTAGTTTCTCGATTTCAAAGAATAAAATAAAGACTGTATCTTCTCTCCTTCAAAATAGCAGTGATATGCATTGGTATTCTTATGTAGAAACTATTCTGAGATTTTAAATTAGCATATACTTGTGGCTAAGTGTGGTTTGTCCTTCATGTCAACTCCTGGCCCTGACACAGTTCTAATTTCGTGAGATCAGGAAGGAGTCGTTGAGTCTTTCTACCTAGACTCTGCTGATAGTGTCTCTGGGCTGTTCTCCTTCACCAAAAGGGTGATTATTTTCTTTTGTTTGGCAAGTTTTCCAGGAAATGTTTTCTAAGGGCTGGTCTGGTGTTCACTGTGTTAAGCTTGGAAAGAATCTCAAAAAAATTGGGATCAATGAAAACACAGTGTTTTATCAGGAGTTGAGTAACACGAAACAATATGCATTTATCAAGACACTCTGAAAGAGGTTTACGTTGTCTGGGTAGAATCAGCACCCATGACGCTAAGGCAGAGATCTTCAGATTTAAAACACTAGGAGTATCTGATATAAATCTTCCTAAAAATACAGATTAAGGTATCTGTGCCAAGAAACAGTCCCTCTGCGAGTCAGAAATGCAGCCATGGGGGCCTCCCTGATGGAGCGAGGAGTTACGTCGCAGCACTATGAAGCTATCCACAGCTATCCCGGCGTGAGTTCCATCTCCGTCCAGGGAGCTGACCCACATAGTGTGGCAGACCTCTCCTGCCTCGCCCGCTGCTCCCCTCAGCAGTGTATTTCAGTCGATCTGCCTGTTCTGTTCCCCACTCTGTCTCTAGTGGATCCTCTCACCCCTGCACCTCTAGCCTGTACCCCAGCTCTTGTGTGCATAAATAAATCTTTAAAAAAAGAAAGAAAGAAATGCGGCACGACTAAGTGGTCAGCAAGCCTCAGGAGGTTCAGTCAGAGGTTGTTTCATTGCCACATGTAAAGCACTATCCTCACAGGTGACCGTCCCATCAAGTTCCTCCTGTCCAGAACGCCCTCGGTTAGAGCTCCGGATGCGAAGTGGGGCACTAGGAGTCTAAGGCACAGTGTCTCAAGATGGCCACTGTGCCTCTAAGAGGGGGCTTTGCGGCTTCACGTTTGAATACGTGATGCTGTTTCACTGGCACCACCTACTCCCTGCTCCGCACGCACACACTCTCCCTAAGACATACGCACTCCTCTCCCACCTGGCTTAGCTCGCTCCTCAGCTAGCCTTAAGGATGTAAAGTCTCCTAATGCTCAAAGACCAAACAGGGCTTCCTGCCTGTGTTTCAAAACCAAAAATTAGCCAGAAAGAGCCTGAAGAGATGTTCTTTCTCACCATCCACCAGATGTCACATTTCACCAGTTTTCTTTGTACATTACTGGGGGCCCTCCGGCTGATATGGGCTGCTCCAATCTGTGTCCCAGGACACAGAAGAATGCCTGGCACACAAAAGCCATGCAAGAACTATTTGCAATAATTAGCAATTCAAATCAATTAATCATTAATACTCAATTAATCCATCGTTAGTCATTAATGCATTCATTCATTAAACTGGATTAGACTTTAAAAGTAGCAAAGGTGGTTAGGTGACTCAAGAGTTAAAGGAATTTGTCCCACAGAATGCAGATAAAATTCAATGAATATTTCTAAATAAATTAATTATATACTTTTTTTGGACAATGAATACCCTGAAGAGGAAAGTAGAAGAATTCCAGAGAATTTTGGACTCCTGCAGTGAACACTATTGAGAATTCAGGTTCACAGATACATGACTAGTCAAATGGCTGTATTTAAATTTCTACATTCAAATTGCTTCAGTGTACAGAATCTGTGCTTCTTTGATGAATAATACAACAGTCAGGATGCGGGTCCGATTTTCTATTTATAAATCCAGATGCAGCTTATGGAGCCAGACATACATCCCCCAGTTCTTTGGAGCATGGCAGGATAGGCAGTGATTTCATTCCAGAGTTTCAGAACAGGGGACAACCTACTTGTATAATCCTCCTGAGGTTAACTACTCACCCTCTGGTCATTCTCTCGTCCTTCTCTATCCTCATGACTCTATTCTTCCACATTAAATAAAGTTACATCTCACCTTACTTTCAACCTCCCTACTATCGTGCTCTGCTACCTTGACTCAGTAGGACTCACAGTTAAGTCTGACCAAGAGTCTGCTGGCATCTTTGCTGGAGGTTTCTTTCCTGGGTCTGGTGGCCTGCAGCCTTGGCTAAGGAACACTGGCAGAGGGCCGCCCAGTCTGGATTCAAGGTGTTTTCCTGGTGTGTTTCATATACTTCATGTTGGAGTACTTTAAATCAAGGTGTATAGCTTATGGTACATGGTGACATTAAATCACGGTTGGTTATGCATTTGTCACTGAAACATCCTCAGTCTCTCTGATTTAGAGCTTTATCTCTGTCTTCCAGTGACATAACAATAACTAAATAACTTGGAATCCAACAACAGGATACAATCCATTTTCATCTGTTCTGACTTGTTTATTCTTGTTTTCTTTTGTTTTAGCTGATGAACTGGAGGCATAGAGAAGTTCAGGGGTTAACGCATGGGTCTAGCTGAGGCAACAGTACAACGAACACATTTAGCTCGAGGCAGAGAGGTAGGACTGGAACCTACAGTGGGTCATTTATTGTAAGGAAGTCTCTTTCCTCTCCACAGCAAACTAGGCTCAAAGAAGACTTCCTTACACTCCTACCCCTCGGCTCTTTTTTTTTTTTTTGAATGGCCTTTCAGTTCTGCAAGCTTTAATTTGCAGCTACTTGGCTGGGCACTGTACCTGAGACCCTGGAGACACAGAGTTGTATGCAAGTGATCTTGCTCTCAAAGGGTTCCCAGTCTAGCAATAGACTTAGACAGGGAAATGTGATCACTGACTAATGTCCACGGTGGAAACAGACTCCTAGAGGTTAAGTCAAAAGAGGGGATGTTGGGCCTCCCTGGTGGTGCAGTGGGTTAAGCAACGCACTATGAAGCAAACCGCAGTCACTGCAGCACGAGTTCGATCCCTGTCGCCGGCCAGGGAGGGGACCCACGTGGTGTAGCAGACCTCTTCTGTCTCACCCGCTGCTCCCCTCAGCAGTGTACTTCCGTTGATCTGCCTGTTCTGCCCCCTGCTCTGTCTGGTGGATTCTCTCACCGCCCCCCCACGCCTCTGGCCTGTACCCCAGTGCTTGTATGCATAAATAAATAAACCTTTAAAAAAAAAAGAGGGGATGTTAACAGGAAAAAACATACATCCTCAAAACACTTGCTTAAATCATATTTGCAATAATGAGAAGGAAGCCAACTTCGTAAACAGAACTTAATTCTGTACTTTCAAAGAGTTAATGTTGACTTAATGAAAAAAAAAGTTATTTCAATGATCAAAAAAACCATAATGCCTACATAAACATTTTTGTTATACATGTATTGAGAATTTTTACATTACCAGTAAGTTTCAAGTTAATAACTATTTTAAGATGTAATTATTCTGGAAAACATGGTAAATGTAAATAGGATTGGACTTAAAAGCTTAATTAAAGATTCCAGTGCCTTTTCGGGGTTAGAGTAGGTCCAATTAAAATGAGCTGCAGCTTGATTAATTGATTCTGGATGTTTCTGCTGAGCTATTATGTTTGGAGCGGTTTTCCAATTAATTTTCTATCAATTTATCTGCCATACTCTATCAGATATAATGAATTCTGGAACTTCACAAATACTGAGTATCCTGTGAAACGGATGCCTAACCTTTCTGTGTGAATGACTGTTAAGTGAATCTGCAGTCTTACATAAGAGTGTTGAAACACTGTACCTAAATAACCATGCCAGGTGCCCATACGAAGCTGAGTCCAATCCCTTCATCACACTCATCTCTCTCAGGAAGTAAGGATAAGTGACAGATGCTGCTCTCATAGAGTACGAGCTGGCTCTTTCCTCTGCCAATTTTCCACTACTTCTATGGCAAGAAGACCTTTAATTTTCAAATGACAAATTATTTATGTGCTGTCTTTGAATATTACTGAGAACTAACTGGGAACAACTGCAGGATTCGCCCAGGGCCTCAGAGAAAGAAAGGCGTCAGGAGTGCCACATTTCTCTTTAGAATTCACGTATGGGGGCTTGTCTGGCAGAGCTTGGGACTCTCCCGGACTGTGGCACCATGGCTGAGAAAAGCAGCTAAAGCCCTGATCACAGATCGATCAACTTTGGGGTAGGGAAGTGGCAGGGGACGGGGCTGGGCCCAGGACCAAGCTAAGGGGTTGACAGAGGCTTTCTGTGTATCCTGCACTGGCCCCTCAGGCCTGCCCTGCCCAACATCCTGGGGCAAGACAGCCTTGCAGACCCGGTGGCATTAGTTATGTGAAGGTCTGTGAGATGGGGCATCTCATCGGTCATGAGATGGGGCATCTCATCCATGGAGTGGACCGCATTGGGCAAAGCCTGGGAGGGCTGGGATGCGGGGAGGGCAGGGCTGTTCTCCCTCATGCCAAAGAACCATTATGGCTGAAGAGGCAGCGAGTTTAAGCAAGAGTGTCATGGGCAGGAAAGTGAGTCACCATTCCCTGGGCCAGAGCCGGTGGTGAGGACATGTTCTGGCGGCAAGAACATGAGGGGACGTGGGTCTATTCTGCCTTCTTACTACAAGTGAAAGTCACAGCTGCTCTCCGGTTTGTCCGCGCTGAGGCCTCATTTAAAGAAATAAACTCGGTGGTTTTAGTCATATTCTCTGGTCTCTAGATTTCCCATTCCCAAGGTTCTGAGTTCAGTCCACAGTCATGAAGATTCGCTCGGTGGACACAGAGGGGGACACCAGGAGCCTTCTAGGCTACTCGTGAAAAAGACAGCTCGCAGTGGGAGAAGAGCATTTTGAAATAAATGATAAGGAGAAATGTGACTTGTTTTACAATGCCGTTTGGATCTGGGGGAATACTTTTACTAATACAAAAGAAAATTAAACGGAAATAAAAATTATTCAAATAAAAAGCTATTTGATATTCTCTTCTTGTAAATATGTTTTAGGCTATCAAAAACAAGCTGAGTGTTAAAAAAATCTAGACTGGGGTCTCCCTCGTGGCGCAGTCGGTTAAGCAACGCTCTATGAAGCAGACCACAGCCACTGCAGCACAAGTTCGATCCCTGCTGCCGGCTGGGGAGGGGACCCACATACATGGCACAGCAGACCTCTCCTGCCTCGCCCGCTGCTCCCCACAGCAGTGTATTTCAGTCAATCTGCTTGTTCTGCTCCCCACACTCTCTCTGGTGAATCATCTCACCTCCCACAACTCTGGCCTGTACCAGAGCTCTTGTGTGCATAAAATAAAATAAAATAAAAAAAAATCTTAAAAAAATAATCTAGACTCCATTATAATTAAGAACTTCTATTCATCAAAAGGTACCATGAGCAATGTGAAAATACAACCCTCAGAGACAGAGAAAGAGAATTGTGACCGATTTATCAGAAAAGGAATCATCTAGATTACATGAAAATCCCTATAATCTTTTTTTTTTTTTTTAAAGAAGACAACCCTGTAGAAAATGGGCAAGAGATGTGAACAGCCACTTCACAAAAAGAGGGTGCCCAGATGGCCAGTTGAGATTTGGCCATGCTTAACACACCCGACGCCATGACCCAGAAATTCTTCTCCCAGGTTTCCGCCCAGCACAAATACAAACATATGTTCACCAGAAGGTGAACCAGCACAAGAAGGGTTTGCGGTGCCCTCCCTGGAAATGAAACAAACGCCCATCCATAGGAAATGCATATGGGTACTGTCAACCGTCAGTTTCCCAAGATGCCCAGGTAATACCAATGTGCAACTAAGAATGGGCACCAGAGGCTCAGGGCTGCAACAGGCTCCAGTCAACGCCAGTCTCAGTGTATGGCATCGAGGGATCGTTTGCTCTAGATACTCAGAACATATTTGTACCTTTGATGTGATTCAAATGCAATGCAAATGACTTCGAGTCTATGTCAGCAGTCCTTACTTCTCCTTCAGGTCCTAGTCAAAAAGCATCGAAATGGAGTTGCCCCATTTAAAAACCTGTCAGTGAAAGAATTTAGACTGCAAACAAAAATTGCAGAGCCGGTTGAATGAAAATCAATTCAAGGCTAATTTAAGAAGCTTCTAAGAAAAATGCTGAGTTTACAAACCAAAATAGAAAATGACCACTGTCACTTTTCAGCTTACAAAATGATGGATTTTTCTCCCCATCATTTCCGTGGCTGGAGGATATCTGTGGGCACCCGATAACAGAAGCACATCTTGACATTGAGTTCTCAGTAACAACAAGGTCAAGGGCACATGCTTAATGTATCACTGAACATCATGTCACTAAATAGCACCTTTCAGTAAAGCTGTTTAATGAAGATGTGTCGTAAAGCACAACAAAGGAGAAAGAACAAGAACGTGAGAAGGGAGGGGACAGGTCGGTAAGGACAAGAGTGGAGAAAGATGGGCCACAAACGCAAGGACAGCCACCGTTTCTGCTACAAAAAGCGCAGTTGTCACTGAGGTTACTGGGGAAGGGACTGCCTCGGTGCTCACTGCTTCTATTCTCTTTGATTACATTAATGTCAAAGTTCTCCTCTTTTCATACCAGGTTTTGAGTCATACTTTTATTACTCTTGGACTGTGCACCATGTCTGTGGTTTAGATTTGCTGATGATAACTGTTCTTTATTTGGAACTCCAGGACTGGGAGAAGTCTGTGGTGTAACTAACTCTCTGGTGTGGGCTAACCTGAGTGGACTCGCTGGATCTGCTATTTTGTCCTTTCTCCTCTTTCAGTGCTGTATGCTCTGTTGTTTCCAGTGCATCACGCTTTTTATTGTGCTCTCTATTCATTTTCATGGTGCTTGCTCAGAAGTGAAGGCATTAGTCCTGCACAGATTTCCACTCTGAGGTGTGAACACACGTCATCACCCATCTTTAGTGGACTGAGTGAGTGAACAATGTGAAAAACACTTTGGATTCTTTAGTGCAGCCCATTGCCGTCATCACTACTGAAGACCACCAGGAGTTTTCATCTCAAAAGAAGGGGTTGTTGAAAACAAACAAAAGCAAAACACAAGAGAAAGCTAAAGGAAATGGGCAATCATAACCAAAAACAACCAAACTAACATATAAAAACTCAACAAGATCAAAAGATCAAAGATAAACCCAAGGGACCACGGGGGTGGGCAGAGGGAGGGAAGGGCAAAGACGGGGATGAGGGCATAAAGAGCACAAGGGACTGAGGTGACAGTGCACGGATGAAAATGGTGGTGGGAACCTCCTGGGGACTACAACTGATGTCAAATACAATTAAATATAATAATAAAAAAGGGGTTGTTGATAAATATCACCAATCTAGGTTGGGCCATGAAAAGAATATAATTTATTCAAAATTTATAAATATATATGTAAATACCCACAACAGTATCTGTAGGAAAAAATGTTAAACATAGTATCTCAAATGAACATACTTCTAGAGTATCAAAATTTCTAAAGTTTTAGATGTGTAGTATTTCTAAAATAGCTTCCTTTGTTCTTTTAAATATTCCAGAATAGTGGCATTTCCTGCCAAGTTTGTTTAAAAACAAGAAGGTGCATGTTAGGTAAAAGCTACTCAATGCTTGGATAATAACATAATCTGTCTTAGACTGACAATACTGACTTCAGTTTTGACTGGTATTTAAAAAGACTATTTTCTTGTAATTTAAACATTGTTATTATTATTATTAATGTCATCGTTAGTGCCTGCCTTCCTAACATTTTTATTAGCAGAAAAAAGTTATGCTGAAAATGACAGATTTATTCTTTGCAATTACATTTATCTCATTCATTCATCCCAATACCGAAATACAGACAGTCGTTATGCACACTTGAAAATACTGATTAGCCATAATTATCTTTAAGATGGATGGGCGAACTACAAATTAAACTCTTGAACTTATAAGTAAGGGGAATGAAATTACCCCTTAAAATTTTAACCAAAAATCAATTATATTGGGTGAAAGCAGAGATCCCAGTCACCCAATGAGTCACTGACTGCCGGAAGAGGCTAACCACAAGTGTGTCTGAAGGTGTTACTATAGGAGGAGAAAAGAACAGCTTCTCAGGAAGGCCCTTCCACCCCTGACACGTGCTGGCACAGAACATCTGCACGGAGAAGCCCACCTGCCTGGGGAGAGTGGGGTGGGGGGCAGGGGGCTCTCACTGAAGAGCAGAAAAGTGGTGAGTTACTTTCTCTGGGCTTTGGGCTTCCGCTGTCTGGCAAGAGATGGTTTGTAGTAAATAATATAGCCCATGTGGTCCGAGAGCAGTCTCCATCAATGCTACAAGTGAGGAAATAGGAAGGAAACAGAAACATCAGCTTCTGTTGAAATTAAAAACTGGAAAAGAATGTGTGGAACCCCAAGATCTACAAAGGAGTATAAAACACTAGCAATGAAAAAACTGTCCATCAGCAAGCTGTGTGCATTGATGTCGAAATGCCATCTCCGTTGCTCACCACCTCCATCTTGGCCCACACACCCATTATCTCTCATAAGGACCGAAGCCAAAGCCTGCTTCCACCCTAGTCTCTCCAGCCACGAGCTCACAGCAGCAAGAGAAAGCTTAATATGGGAATGAGCTCAAGACACTCCTCTGACCTCCTCCATACAATCTAGGTACCTCGAGTGGCCTTACGCGCTCACGCAGCACTGGACCGCCTCTCTCTGTTCTCGCCCTCATACTGAAGCTCTCTTGGGCCACCAGGACTTGTTATGCTCCTTGACTGCCTAGGGCTCATTCCCACTTTTAGCGCCTTCCTTGCACCTGCAGTCTCTTCCTTCAGATGCTCACGGGTTCCCATTCTGCTCCACCTGTCCTGAATTCAAATATATCCTGTCCACCCAACCCACCCAACTTCAAGCAGAAGGCCCCAAGCCAAATCATTATCTAACTTCTTACTAATAATAAGCCTTTAATCTTGGGCCTCCCTGGTGGTACAAAGGGTTAAGTCTCAGCACTATGAAGAAGCTATAGCTACTGCAACACGAGTTCAATCCCTGGCCCTGGAGGTGACCCACATGGTACAGCAGACCTCTCCTGTTCACCTGCTGTTCCCCTCAGCAGTGTATTTCAGTAGATCCACATGTTCTGCTTCCTACTCTGTCTCTGGTGAATCCTCTCACCTCTCCCCACCCCTGGCATCCTTGGCCTACACACTAGCTCTTGTAACTATAAATAAATAAATTTAAAAAAATAAGACTTTTATCTTACAGCATTTATCATCTGAAATTTGACATAGGTCTGTGTCTGTATGTGTGCATGCATGTGTGTATATATGTAAACACACATACACACACGCATTGTTTTTACTTTTTACCCTTGGGTTGCCTGTCGGGAGAGAATTACTTTTTGGACTTAGTAATTGCTCATGAAATCAGCTCTATTACAAATTTTTTTGCAAGTGTTTCAATTTGTGCTAATTTGGGGTAATCTCTTAAACTATAATTTACCTTCCATTTAATCTTACCACAAGGAAAAAGTATCTTCACCTAGAATATTTTTAAATTTTGATTTGTTTGCTAGCAAAGTTGCGAACTGACAATTTTTTTTGACAACTAAATATTTTCTCTTCTAACTATTATTTCCTTAACTTGATTGGGACGCTTTTCCTAAGAAACTGGTCAACTCTTACAAAGGTCAAGTAGAGAAAACAGGTAAAACAAGATCCTCTGTGGTCTCTTCCCATGCAATGATCCATCTCTATCTGAAGCAGCAAGACTTGCTCTTTTTGTTTCCTTAAATGAGCCCTTTTTTATATATCACCACATTAACCACGCCAATTTACTCAGTTCCCTGTGAGTAAGAAGGAGAGAAATGTGTAAGTACATTTCTGCGAACAATAGATATAAGATGTTTTCAGAGACCTTTTATTTTTATTGTCAATGATTTTGACTTAAATATAGTGAAAATTTCAGTCTTTAAAATGTTCCAGTAACATGGTTATCTCTGAACGTGACCACACATGGGAATCCCAAGAGCCTAACCAACTGCCTTGACAAATATGAAGCCTCTTAGCTCCTTATTAAAATTATAGCACATGATTGATGGCAAAAGATGAAAACCTGTTCTAACACAGTTTTCTGATATCATAATAGTACTTCTCTCCACTGCAACTACCTGAAATCCAATTAAGGCCAGAATTTCTATCAGAAACAATATATATGACTTCCATTTCTATGAAGTTAAAATTCATACCAAGGATGAAAGGTCATGTGCAGGAAAACTGCAGTTGATTTCACTGAAAAATTCAAAGACTGTTTCAGCCTTCTCAATTTCTAAGAATAGTAAGGCTATTTCCAAGTACTGACAGATTTTAAATTGCCATACCTTTTGTTGTGGCCATTTCTCACCTTTTTTTGTAATTCAAGAAATATCTACGTCAATTTCCTGACTGAGCCCCTAGCATGTTATTAAAAGGAAAGTTATGTATTTCCTTTCACATATTCTTTATTATTTCCATGCCCTTTAATAAGTCAGTCGAGTGGCACAAGATCACATTGAGATTGCTGATTCCAGTGCCTTCTCAGAGAAGCTGTTCTTTAAACATTTCTTGAGTGAAACAAGACTAAATGATAGAAATGAGTATATAAATTCATTAGAAATCCCAAGTATGTTCTTGTCAGACATGTGACAAGTAAGCTTTATCCTTTGAGAACATTAATAAGACAAGATCGTTAAGCAACAGTAAGTGTAACTGGGATTAGGTGAAGTTTTGTTGTTTTTTCTAAAACATAACTCCTAAAGGAATTATATTGAAATATAATTTCTGATCATTTATCTGGTGATATACTGTTACAGTAGTATCTTTATTTATGTTAAAATGTATGAAAGAGGGTCAAGTAAGAGATAATTCATTGAACCTCATGGTCGATAAGTCCTGTAGTTTGCAAAGATGCAAAATAAAACAAAGACATCAAGGATTCCACTATTAAGTCTATAAATACCAAGCAAAGGTACTTAGGGAAAAAGGAACAATGTTTGGAGATAAACATCAAGAATGTGGTCAGAAACCTCAGAAAAATGGTTAGAATGACGGATACACACAGAAGTAATAGTGAGACTGGTCAAGTCATGATTTTTACACACGATGCTCCTGCCTTCCTTTTTTCAGTTAATGGCCTGTTTTTGAAGACTCCCTGAGTGCCATTGCCTAGAATTCCAAGAAGGGTTCATCAACTGGCCCCAAAACAGACAAACTTCTACAAATTAGTAAACACACTCATTTAAAAAAAACAAAGAACCTGGAATTACATAATCTGTAATATTAAAAAATGCAGGCTTAGGAATTCATCAAACTTAAATCTGACTCTCATTTGCCATGTGAATTTCTGAAGGTAAGTCATTTAGACCACCAAGCCTTCATTATCTCATCTGTAAAGTAGAGGTAACAGCTATTCCGCAGGAGGGATGTAAGGAAGAGATGAAGCATGTGGCAGAGCCTAGGACAGTAAAGAGGTATTTGGTCATTATTTGCATTGTTGGCATTACTTTATTTTGACCCATCTCTGCACTTCCGTCATTCAATTACATGCTAGGCTGGGCTGCCTAAGGGCAGAACTTACCCACAAAGAGTTGGCTGTTGAGCTGTAAAAGGACATGCCCATCGGTGGGAGCAGGTTGCGTCTTTGGTGAGAGCTGATCCACTTGAATGGATGCCTCCTTCGTGTTCCTTTCAACGCGAACATGGTGCCACTGGTTGTCGTTGAAGTGGGTGGGTGACTGTGCTGAGATTTCAAAAGGCCCGTTCCCCACATCAAATGAAAAGGTCACTACTGCTGGAGCTGGTAACAGAGGACATGAAGAATTTCCAGGTTAGGGCATGTGGGGGAGAGCTGAGTCGCCACCATCCTCAGGAAGAGTGCCAGGAAGCACTAACTATGGAGAGGAGGTCTGAAGCGTACAGAAGGATTCTATGACATCCGTACAGAACGGACATGGAGGGGGATGTAAAACACATATGTAAAGTTGGAAAAGAAAAAAATGTAAAGAAATTTATTCTCAGAGTTAGTTTTATATTTTGATGACTCATGAAGTTATTTGGCTGGGCTGAGAGAATGAAATAGTATTCAGTTTTTTATAAAATAATTATTTCGTAGTGATGCGAAGTTTATATAATTTTGAAAGCATACATTGTATTTTTTATGTTAGGGCACTATTCAATAAATTCCATCCAAAGATTATAATACTATGGCCGGTTGATTTAATTAAGGAGTTTTACAATTAGCTGAGAATTAAGTAATTAAAACTTGAATAATTTAAAAATTTAATTGTTTGAATGAAAAAATCCTCCTCAGTTGGTTGTAGAGACTACTGGTAATTTTCCTAAATTATCATGTTAAATATCAGATTAAATCCTTGCAAAAACATTAACTTAATATCATAGTTTTTTCAAAGAGACCAGTGAAAAGACTCAGCTGATAAAATAGAAGCATAGTACTTAAAAATTAGTTAAAGGATCTACTGCTAAATAGACACCTACAGAATTCTCTGGAAAAGGAGACTTACAGCGGAGCTCTATGCGTATAAAATCAGTAATCCCCAGGTTCTCTAAAAACACCCCAGATGAAGCTGTTGTCTTGAAAAAGAAAGACACATCAGCACTAAGTTCTCCATGAAAAGTAGGAAAATGAAGGTATGAAGCTTCAGTATTGAAGGAAGCTGAATTCCAAAATGACCCTGTGTTTTTTAAAAAAAAAAAAAAAAAGAAACACAATTTGTCAAATAAAATCGGTGACATAATTATACTGCATAGTTTTAGAACTTTTTACTATTAAGTTACTACAGATTTAAACAACCCGCTTTCTTTCTGCTATTCATTATATTGTATAGACAATCACTGGAGATTTCACAATCTTGGATTCCTTCCCAAATCAGAGAAGAATGACCACCGCTGAAATGGCCCAAATATTGTATTTTATACAGGAAAAACAGTCTCAGACTAAATGCCATCATGTACCATATGCTATGATGAGCATCTGTGGAGCAATGATTAATGGAATCAATCTTTTTAAATTTAATTTTTAAACACCTACGTTATTTTGAATAACAAAAATCCTTAAGAAGCTCAAAGTGTATTTCTTCTAACACTTCTAATACATACACTTCAAGAGTTACACCCCAACTGTTTTCATTAATGGGCCTTATAGTTACCTAAACTGAGGCTGTCATTCCAACTATCCTCCTCTAATTAAAGATCAACACACTACTTACTCTCTGCCATGTTGATATCAAATGATCAAAATGCTCCTTTCATTAGAAATCATCTTTTACTTTGCTTATAATTGTGAAGTAGACAAATAGTAGGAAAAAGAATTGGAAAAGTTTTCAAAGACTCAGAATAAGGAGAAATGTTAATAATAACAGTTGATAATATTTTCTGTTCAAATTTAACTTATCACTTTCCCATTCATGTTCCTACTATAGCTACAACTTTCCTTTTGAAAAAATACTGCAGTCTTATTAGCATGAAGTACAGAGAAGAAATTATACATGCTGTGACACGGAGTGACGGATAAAATCCCACTAGATAGTGTGTGGCTGATAAGGAATGTTATCGGAGAAACGAACTAGACATTGTTGCTGCCCCCGGCAGGTTCTCGACACATCGAATATAAATATACATCTTGACTTTAAGCAACTGTCTCTTTATGCACTCACAACACTGGATGAAACTCGCCGATCTAAATTACCTTCCTGGAAGAATGATGTATTGATCCTCTGAAGTTAGAACACAGCAATTTCAAAACAGCAGTTCATTATGTTAGCAGAGAAGACAGAACCTTGCTAGAGTTAAAAACCTCAAACTTTGACTTGTGCATAATCTTCAGAATTAAAATTAAATTTCTATAAATTCTGTACAAAAGAAACAGCACATATACTTGCCTTTATTTTTTCCATTTATCTTATAGACCTGATTCAAAGATCAAGTCTCAGCTCATCTATGAGACAATTTTTTAGCTGAATTTATCTAGCTGACAATATACTTGAAGGGCGTTACCCCCCACCCCACAACACTGAGTACTCAAGCTTATTTCTTATTTCCTTTCTACAGCTATTTCTATGCGTAGACATTTGGATCTAGAGGTAGGAATGCAAGGACATGCCGAATACCAAGTCAGGGGTAATACTACATTTAGGTTCTTCAAGTTCTTACCTGATCTATTTTCAGAAGGAATTAAATGTCTTTCTGTTGAAATGTTAAATAGATGAATACGAAAATAAAGCTATAACTTTAAATTATGGAATATTATTAAATCTTACTTATTTGGTCTGACTGGAAAGAACACTCAGAATTACTTCAAGGTCTAAGTTAAATAATATTATTATAAGATGTAATAACTCATTTGTGTCATTTTTATATCCCAACGAGCCCAATAAAGTATCACACAGAAGGCTTCAGGGAACTGGCTGAAACAGAGCAACGATTCTTTGAATTGCCCCTATCTACACAATGAAAGCTTTACAGTAATGAAAACAATTTATTGCCTCAGGTAGCTTAAACACTCTCACATATATAACTACTGATTTCGTTTAGTTAGCAAGCCTTATTTTACAGACTCACAATCGGTAAAAAAAAAATGAAGAAAGAACACTTTATTAGCTTAAGAAATTGCTGCTAATTCAAAGCAATTATAAAGAAAGGAAAAGTCAATATTTCTATGGTCAAATAATGTTAAAGGCATAAGAGACTTCAGCTCTTTAAAGACTGTGCTCACAGTGGGTTAAGCAACGTGCTATGAAGCAAACCGCAGCCACTGCAGCACCAGTTCAATCCCTGCCGCAGGCCAGGGAGGGGACCCACATGGTGCAGCAGACCTCTCCTGCTGTGCCCGCTGCTCCCCTCAGCAGTGTACCTCTGTTGATCTGCCTATTCTGCTCCCCGCTCTGTCTGTGGTGAATCTTCTCATGTCCCCACACCTCTGGCCTGTACCCCAGTGCTTGTATGCATAAATAAATAAATCTTTAAAAAAAAATAAAGACTGTGCTCAGAAACACTGGGAGAATCTGGTCTGCTCAGAGGAGGAGAAGCAGGCAGAGCAGAGCCCAGCTGGCACCAGTGGGAGTGGAAGGTCTTTTGAAGAAGAATCCCTGGCCAAGGTGGCTTACACATCCCCAAGCTGCACAGGTAGCAGACCCAAATCAATCACTAGCTGTGTGAATTCTAATCGAGAGTAAGGCTCCCTTTCATCATGTCAACAAAAACAAATCATGATGTATTTTCTAAGTGATTAATAACTACTAATAGCAAAATGATTAATAATCAACACATTTCAATTGAACATAATACAATTGTCCCTCTGTCTCTTTGGGGGATTAGTTCCAGGAACTCTGGAGATACCAAAACAAGGGTATTCAAGTCCCTTTTATAAAATGGTATATACTCTAAGCACATCTTCCTCTATCCTTCAAACCATCTTTAGATGACTTATAATAATAAATGCAATGTAAACGATATGCAAGTAGTTGTCAGAAGAAATAATGTCCAGGCAGAAAGCCTGCAGGTTCAGCACAGAGGCGGACATCATCGACCTGACTGCAGCGTAGCAGCTTTGGCTCTGAGAGCGACTGAATCCACAGATAGGGTACTACAGCTTTGGATAGATCCCCTCGGAAATGCCACCTTTCATCTGGAATTGTTTATTTTTAATGAAAAAAAAGGAACTTTTATTCTTGTTTATATAGAAGAGGAAGTTGTACTAAATGTTTAATTCCATATAAAAAGAACCCATTTGGGAAAATTAACTTAGTAGAATGTTAAGATTATGCATAGGTTTTAAAAATAACAGTTTTTGCTAAACTTTTATTCTTACTAGTTTATTCTTTTCCAAGTAACAGAATTATGGAAACAGAAAGTAGACCAGTGGTTTCCCTGGGTTGAAGAGATGGAGCATTTGGAGGATGGTGGGAGCCAAATGGTAGGGGACAATGAAAATGTTTTAAATTTTATTGTGGTCATGGCTATAATCTGTGCACACACAAAGAACCCACAAGCATTCCTTATTCTCCCTTTCCATGGCCACACTCTCTTCCCTCCTGCTTTCACCTCACTTGAATCCCTTGACAACCACTGGCCAGCTCTCCATTTAAGGAATTTTCTATGAATAAAAGCTTAGAGTATGTAGCTTTTGAAAATGACCTTTTCACTCAGAATTGCTCTGTGAAGCTCCACCCAGCCTGTGTATATCAAGAGTTTTTTCATTCATCTTATTGCTGAGCAGTGTTCCATGGCATGGATGGAAGACTGTGCCAGAATTTACTTAACCATTCACCTTCTGAAAGACACCTGTGTTGCTTCCAGTTTTCAGCAATGACAAATAAAGCTGCCACTAATATTATGTGAGGTTTTGGTAGGAACCCAAGTTTCCAGTTCTCTGGGAGAGATGCCCAGGAGTAAGCCAAGGGGTGCTGTGGGAGTTATGCTTTGCTTTTCATGAGAGCATCACATTCCTTTTACCTCCCACCAGCAATGCACCAATGGTCCTGGTTCTCCAGATGCTGGCCAGAATTGCATCGTCACTAACTTCTATTTTCTCTAAGTTTAGCCACTCTAACAGAGAGGCAGTGGTCTTTGACAGTGGTTTTAATAGGCATTTGCCCTGTGCTTAGTGACTTTATCATTTTGTGTGCTCCTCTGCCACCTGTATTCCTGTCTTGGTAAGGTCTTCTTCATGTCTTGTACCCATTGTACTCCTAGCTTGTAGACAGTCGCCTCCTCATTATCCTTACATTGCTGTACATAGTTGGAGGTCAGGAGGGAGGAGGAGAGGGAGAGGGCATGAGACCACAGACAGGTACACTATCAAGCTCTGGAGTCTCTTCTAGTAAGGACACCAGTACATCAGATCAGGGCCTCCTCATGACTTCATACGACTTTATGTTTCTAATCAGTTACATTGACAGTTGAATTTTGGACATAGGAATTTTGGAGGCAGGAAACAATTCAGTTCACACCATCTAACTTCCTTTTTCTTTCACTTTTGACTTTTGAGGGCTCTTTATATATACTAGATACTAGTCCACTGTCAGATGTGTGGTTTCAATTATTTTCTCCCAGGCTGTAACTTGTCTCAGCAACCTCCTCATGGGATCTTCCAGAGTATAAGATCATTTTGCTGATGTCTGACTTATCTACTTTGCTGTTAATAGTCACGTTTTTGATGCTGAATTTAAACTTTCTGTCTCGCTTTAGACCACAATGCACACAAAATGCTGAGCATTTTCTTAAAAATAAAACTTTAAAAAAAGTGTTGAAATGCTGGTGTGAGAAATATTTTTGTACTAAAAGTAAACTTTCCGAACATGTACAAATGTTAAAAATAAGTTGGAAATATTTGTGATAAAAATTAAATTCTAAAATTAACTATGATATCAGAACACAAAAAACCTATGCGTTGGTTTATAAATCACTGGCTTTTCTCCTTAGTACCTCCTTTTTGTTTTAACTGTTTATGAACCTTGATAGGAATCAATATTAGCAAAATAAAGTTGAAGAAAATCAAATCTGACTGGAGATAATTACAGTGCATTGTCTGCAGATCAGTAAGTAAAAAGAACAAAGGAATTCATACATGTTGTCACACAACAAACAACCCCATCCCCTCCTACATACACACACACACACACACACACACACTCATAAGGCTGGCATGTCAAATGGACAGAAAACTCTTATAAAAGCAGCATAGAAGTTGTTTTCATAATCAAAGATCTGAAGAAGATAGCTCATATTAGTTTTGAACAAAACATCTTTGTTATAAATAGCAAAGGCACAGGCATGTGTATTCATTAATTATCCAAACATACAGACAAATGCCAAGTGTGCATACACGCATACACACACACAGTTTTATTTCAGAAGCTGAAAGACTAGAAGTTTGGAATAAGCATCCCATTACTTTTACTGTGGGTGTAAGAGAACATATACAATCGTGAAGGAGACAACTCACATTACGTAAGTCTGCTGTGAAGTTATCCGCCAGCCATCCCTATTAGGGTCAGAATAAAGTTGAAACGTGTGTGGAGTTAGGCACCAGCAAAGGGATCTGTCCAAAAATGACACCCCTATTTACTGTAAACAACCAATTCTTTACCTAACAAACAGCGATACTATCATATAAAAGAACATACTACACATACTTTAAGATACATCTCATCTAGAACACCTTACCCAAAGTCAAAAACTTAGGTCTATCCAAAAACCTCCACAAGGATGTTTGTATCAGCTTGTTTCATAATTGCCAAAACTTGAAGCAACTAAGATGTATTTCAGTAGGTGAATTAATGACTTTGGTACATCCAGATAGTGGAATATTACTCAGTGATAAAAAGAAATGAGCTATGCAATCAAGAAAAAGTGCAGACAAAATTCCAAAGAGCTGCAACTATATTTTTGGACAATACTTACTAGAATCTATAACACCATATTTTACTTATTTGATTATTTTCTATTTCCCTCCTGAGAGTTAACTACCCCAGATCCGTTACCTCTTTATCTCTCATTTCACTCATGAATGCAGATGCATGATTTGGGGGAAAGGCATAGTACAATACATGAGTTCCTTAAATCTTGGTTGAGTGAAATTATAAAATTTCCTTTGTCAATTATAAGATTTTCTTTCTGTATTCCCTCAGAAAGTTTTGAGTGTTTGTTCCCAGTATGGTTGTGTGGAATGTATTTCAATAAATCCATCCCAATACTTTGATAAGGAAGTGGTAAGAGGAAAAGGAAGAAGAGACAGATGGGCTACAAGAATGGAGAAATTTAAAGGAAATGTGTGGAGACAAAAAAATACATAAATATTAAAAGAAAAATAATTTCCTTGTAGATTTACAAAATAATTTCACAGTGAGATTTACAAAATTATACAATTATCTTAAAATTAAATTGATCTTGCTAATGGTTGTATGTACTCTACCAAATGGAAGAGAACGTTATCCAATGGAAGAGAAATTAACCAAATCACTAGTCAATGTCTTTTTCTACTCTAAGAGTGTAAACGCTACAAAGTTATTTAGAGTCTACATGCACTTCTGATTATTTAGTGTGTTCTGGGCAGCTGTGACAGACAGCTGAGCAAGTCGATGCAGACAAAATGAAGAAACTAGTTTCAATGACAAGAATTTCTTAGAACAAAAAACTTGAATATCTTTTCTAACTACATAGGTTTTGGGAGTGCTTTGATTAAACACAAAATTTCAACACAATAAATGAAGTGAGAAGAAATACATTTTATAAAATATGTTGAAAAGCCCAATGCCCAAGAGTTCAAAATACTACCTTGTTCAAATTAATGTACTAGGAGCAGAAATATCAGTGATATGCACAGCAAGTCTTTTAACAGCTTATAAAATACATGTCTACATTTTTATCATATCACATCCTATTTCAGGAAAAATTAACACCCATGCATGATACTGGGGATGCAGCCTTGTTAAGTCACTGACCTTTACGGATAATTATTTCTTAAATAATCAGTCAGAAAAGCAAGTCACCCCTAAGTGGAAAAATCAATTTGGCCTCAAAATTTCCTCAGCAACATTCAGCACCAGAAGATAAAGGAGCACATTTCTGAGAGGAAGAAAACATATCCAGCCTAATTTTTTCTTTAAGTGTGAAGGCAACAGGCAGACATTTTCAAATTTAGGAGAACTTTGGGAATAATGTGCAAACAATCCCATTTGGGGAAAAATAAAAATAACAAGCTTACTTCATGATGCAATAGTCAACCAAAGGATTCGATAAAAGCTATAGAAAGGACACCTGTGTCTCAGTGCAGACAAGAGTGGGCTAACGTACACCCGGGTGCAAGTCACAAGCGTCACCCAAAAAGGTCACACCGGATTCTAAAAAGGCTAAATGCTGTTTTTCATTATCACCCGAAACGCCACGCCCAGACAGTGCTCAAGAGGAGTGACACTCACCTCCACAGAGCAGCTCTACAAGGATGTCCACAGTATGTTACGCATAACGGCCAAACCAACCAACCTTGATGTTCCTTGGCTTCATTTTAGCAGATTAACTGATAAACAAAATGCGGTGTGCCCACAAAGCAGAGTACCATTGGCTCATAAAAAATGAAGTCCTCCTGACACACACCAGGCCATGATAAAGCTGCGCTGCATCCTCCAAGGGAAGGAACAAGAGGCAAAGGCCGCATTCTCCTCTTTGTTCTAGATGTGCTGGATTGTCTAGTGTTGGGCTGGGGACTGACAGGGAAATGGACACGGTCTGCTAAATGGGTACAGATTTTTTTAGGGGGAGGGTGGTGATGAAAAGGTAACTAAAATTGATTGTGATGATGATTAAATATACCAAAACCTGATTTAGGCTATAGTTTTAACAGGTGCATCGTAGGATGTGTAAATCATAAAGCTCTTACCAAAAAAATTTAAAAAAAAGGTCAACCAACCATGCTAATTTTAGAGTTCTGAGGCAATAAATATTTTCATGTATATTGCAAACTGAGGATATGTACCACTCATGAGAATTTCTAGAGGGGTTAAAAAGGAAAGAAAAGCATCCGTTACTCTATAGTGTAATCCAGAAGAAAAGAACCAGAATATAAATCATTCCAGAACAGAAAGCTCTGGTAATAGGACGAGGGCCACCAGAAAAAAAAAATAAGCAACTAGACAAATAATAACATAAATAGCAAAGGGTGGGGGGAGAGAAGGAAAACAAGTTCTAATTTTTCCATTTTCCAGATCAACACTGTCTAAAATTTAAAAATGAGTTTAATAAAAAAACTGACTCTACAGATTTTAAAAAATTTCATAAATCTACTTTTTTCAAGTTTAATGGGATCATTCAAGTTGAATATATTTATTAAGTATATAAATAATATGAAGCGATACCTTGGGCTTCAATTTGGCTTTTTTCTTTCTCCCTTCATTAACAAAGTATTGCAAATTTATTTTTACATACTTTTTGCAATCCTTACGTCTAGGCCTGCGGTTCTTGAGCTGGGCACTCTGTACCCCAGGGGTAGCTGGCATTTTCTGGGGGACATTATGGTAGTCACCACCAGGGGACGTGTGTGCTTCTGGCACGAGGTGGGCAGAGGCCAGGGATGCTGCTAAGTGCCTTACAGTTCACAGGACATTCCCCAGGAGGGGCCTAGGGCAAATGTCAAGAGTGTGGAGGCTGATGTACCAGCGGTATCTAGCCTTTCTGGACTAATACTTGCTGATACTAATCACTGTTTCTGAGTTGTCTGTCTTGGTACTTATTATGCTCTTTGACATTTCTGTGTGTCTTTAACATTTATAATGAGTCTGTATCGAGTAAGCCATTAATATTTAAAACAATGACTAAAGCTATGGATGTGCATAAAATTGTCCATGTGCTTATCTGAAAGCAATTTCACTGCCACAAACCCAAGTATATGGATGAGAAATGACTCAGCTAGAAGTTGGTGCCCTTGGAACTTATGTGATTTTTTAAAATCTGATAAATCTTTCAATATAATCTAAACTCCTTTCAGTAAATATATTTGCATATCCTTTAATTGCTTACACAATCAAAAACTTAATCCTGTCTCTAACACAGAATTCACCAGTTATAGGTTTCTTGGTTGTATATGATGGATCATTCTCATTCTTTCATAAACTGCCATTTATTGATTATCTTTCATGTAACGGGTAATGTACTAGGTGCCAGGAACACTGTAATAAATGAGCAGTGGGCCCTGCTCTTGAGAGGCTCAAAAATAATTAAAAGCCAGTACGAGAAATATATCTCTGCAATATGTTCAATATCCCTGTGTAAGTGTAGGACTGAGTCCTCTGGAGACCTGTAGAAGGCTTCTTGGAGGAAGGGGCGGGATCTGAGTGAAAGGCTTCAGTAAAAGGAATGGGGTGATTTTGCAGAGGGAGGGAAGTCAAGAGGCAGTGGCTCCAGCCAGATATCATCTGGGGACAACACATTTTCTTCATGTTGCAGGAGCAGCAGAAATGGGGGTGTTATTCTGTAGATAGCTTCCTGGTAGAGATCAAAAAAGCATCTCACCCTGAGTGTCAATACTGGACAGCCTTGACTTCTTCCTCCGTGGTGCCTGGGCTGCGTTCTGAAGACACTGCAACTATCGGTGGCCTGCTCTCCTGGACACTTTCACGCAGCCAGCACAACTGTTGTCAGGAAGACTTTTGATGGTATTTCGAGAATGAAGAAGCTCCCCGCGCTCCCGGGAGAGTGAGTAGAAAGGAGAATGCACGAGTGAGTCCTCCTACTCCTGACCTCTCTGTTAAGTGGGAAGCCCAGAGGTCTGTCCTGCATCCTCTCCTTGGACTCTTGTGTTTTTAAGTTAATAGAGATCAGAAACATAAGTAGCATGGTTCGAGGTCAGTCCTGGACAATTTGCGTGCTACTAGAAACTTTGTTTTATAAGTTTATTTCTGTTGTTTTTTTTTTTTAATGACTCAAAAATGAAGTAACCATCATTCTTTGTGGGGAAAAAAAAAAGCACCATTCTGATGACTGATGTTGATAGTGAGGATGGGGGGCTAGGCGCATGTGGGGAGAGGGGACATACAGAAAAATCTCTGGTTTCCACTTGAGTTTGTTGTGAACCTAAAACTGGTCCAAAAAAATTCAGTCTTAGAAAAATTCAGCAACTATCACTGTTTGTACCTTCATGTAATTGTTTGTTGTTTTTGAGTTTGATGCACGGAAGAATAATTTACATGAAATAAAGAGTAAGGCTTTTTAGCGCATAACTCTAGGAATTTTGACAAATGCATTAAGCCACAAAGCCACTACCAGACTCAAGATCTAGAACACTTTTTTCACCTGTTCCCCTTTGCAAAATTCCTATTGCTTTGAAGCTGTTTGTGACAGAGACCCTTTTCCTGCTCCCAAGCTTTTGCCTTTGCCAAAATATCATAGAAACTGAACATCCAGTATGTTGTATATATCATACATGCTGTCGTATTAGTAGTCCATTTCTTTTTATTATTTAGTAGTTTCTACTGTACTGTGTGGCTATAACATTATAAAATGAATTGTTAATCCATTCACTAGTTGATGGGAATTAGGTGGTTTCCAGTTTTAATACTATCATGAATCTTTCAATCCATGAGTATGGTATTTCTATTTAGTTGTTCTTTAATTATTTTCTGTGAAAGTCTTGTAGTTTTTGTTATATTTATACCACAGTGTTTCATACTTTGGTGTTACTGTACTCCCTTGGTATTACTATAAGAAGGCCCTTTAAGGGCCTCCCTGGGTCTGAGGGGTTAAGTCTCAGTACTATCACTGCTAAGGCAGAGTTCTATCCCCAGTCAGGGAGGGGACCCACATGGCACAGCAGACCTCTCCTGCCTCCCCCGCTGCTCCCCTCAGCACTGTATTTCAGTCCATCTTCCTGTTCTACTCCCTACTCTGTCTCTGGTGAATCCTTGTACCTCTGGCCTACACCCCAGTTGTTCTACACAATAATAAAATCTTTAAAAAGACATTTTAAAAATTTCAATTCATAGATTTTCATAATTAACACACAGAAATATAATGTATTTTGATACACTGACCTTGAACCCTGTGACCTTGCTAAACTGAACTTTAAATTCTTCGGGATTATCTACATAGAAAACCACACCATCCATACAGACATCCTGTTTTTGCCTTTCCTATCCCTATGCCTTGAGTTCCTTTTGTGACTCATCCCTGGGGCTAGGACCACCAGCGTGACAGTGAGAGCTGACACCCCAGTCTTGCTCCTGATCTCTGGAGAAAACGTCTGACTCTTCAGGGTGACACCAGCCGTCAGGTTTCCATAGATGTCTTTAAACACTGAGCAAGTTCCTCAGTTTGCTTAGTTTTTATGACAGGAATTTGAATTCTGTCATTTACATTTCACATATCCCCTCAAAGAGGATATTTCCATATTCACGATTAAGTTGACTCATTTAGGACAGCAATACTTACTAAGTTTTATGTCTGCAGTGCAGCTCTAAAGGCAGCCTATTATCACGCCTATCTTTTAGATTTCGGATAAATCACTGTAAAAAGTCATGTCTGTGATTTCTGACATCAAGCAGTAATAGCAGCAATAGTATGAGACTCAGACCCACCTACACTGACAAAAGAAAGAAAAAGAGAAGAACCTGGATAAACAGCCACTATTAATCAGGGGTAAACCCACGTGTGTGGGAATAGGTCGCATTCTCATTTTGGTTTATTCGTTTGTTGTTGGTTTGTTCTTCCTCAATGCAGAACAGCATGGTTAGATATTAAATTTCAAAATCGCAGATGAAAAATAATTTTTTAAACTCTCATCTTTCCAAATTTCTGCTCAAGGAGAATCTAAAAGTCTCTCATTTCCATAAAGAGCGCCGGCATCCTGGGCCTCCCTGGTGGCGCAGTGGGTTAAGCAACGCACTATGAAGCAAACCGCAGCCACTGCAGCACGAGTTTGATCCCTGCTGCCGGCCAGGGAGGGGACCCACATGGTGCAGCAGACCTCTCCTGCTGTGCCCGCTGCTCCCCTCAGCAGTGTACTTGAGTTGATCTGCCTGTTCTGCTCCCCACTCTCTGTGGTGAACCCTCTCAGCCCCCACACCTCTGGCCTGTACCCCAGTGCTTGTATGCATAAATAAATACTTTTAAAAAAACAAAACACCAAAATGGACTCTTGAAAAAAAAGAGCGCTGGCATCCTGACGGAATGAATCAGTGATCAACGATCATTATCCACCCTTCCAGCCTCAACACTCCTGTTCAGTCAGACCGAAGGCACCTCTCTGTCAGGGCCTCTGCACTAAGCCCACGCCAACCGCTGCCTGGCTCAAGCCTGGTTGCTTTCCTTGTCTGCTGTGAAAGGTCACTCTGCTGGTCCTTGGGCTGGTGATTGGTCTTCAGGCTTTCCCTGGGAGGCTTCCAACCTTTGTGAGGATTCAGGAATGGCTCAGCCTTGAAGAATTCAGTGCTACCTGCAGGACCATGTCCATACCTTTTCTTTGCTTCTGAGACCCACAGTGCATAGTTCCATATCTGGACACCCCTTGTCTGCCCAGTCCGGCTCACTCGGAAAGGCAAAGATAATTCAGGACATTGTACCTTAAGGGGCAGTCATTGTTCTGTAGCCATAGCTCTCCGACTGAGAAAATAAAAAAATTCCTTATGCAGAGAATGGTTTCTTAGGATCTGATGGGAGGATGAACTTCAAATAGATGCAGAGACAAGAAGGCCATGGAAAACTCTCAACTACTGCTTCATTAATAAGTTAGAGATTAATGACCAGGCCTTTAACTATGTCAAACTAGCTGTGAATTCTTAGTGCTGATGTGGTCCTCCTTCTGCATCCCCGTGGTCACAAGCTTGCTTCTCAGCTTCAGCACAGGTGACGCTTTGGCCCAGAGAAGTCTTCACTAGGGAAGGCTATCTTGTGTTTGTAGGATATCGAACAGCACACCTGGGCTTCTTGCCTAGATGCCAGCAGCATTCAACCAACTCCCCCTTCACCCCACCCAGGACATCCCCTGCCAGCTGTGACACCAGAAATGTCTCCAGGGATTCCCAAATGTCCACTGTGGGGCACGTCGGCTTGGGTGGAGAAGCCCTGCTTTAAATGAAAGGATGCTGCGTGTACTGGTCCCTAATAGGAAGTTTGCAAAAAAGAAAATCTACAGATAAGGTTGGCATAGACCTCAGTCAAAACACAACTGTTCCCCAGGGATGGTGGCAAATGGGGTCAGAAAGGTGGGGGGAGGGGGATGACGAAGCCAGTCTGGGGCCCTGAAGGGTTAAGAGCAGAGAGAGCAATGGAAAGTGCACGTAACGTACAGAACAATTTCTCTATAGTCACACAAAATTGCAATGCTCCCCTGGGTGCACCCCGAGTTTACAGCCTCATCTCTTTGCACATAATTTTCCTCTCCATGAAATATCCCATGTCCCCTTCACATGACTGTGGATGGTTTCTTAGCAGAATAGGAAGCTGAGATGAAAAAGACTGGGGATGGTGGGTATAATGGCCAACCGTTTTTTATAATGCACATATAAATTTTTATAGGCCAATATCATCTTTGCTTTGTAACTAAGCAATTTCTGCTTTGAATCTCCATAAACTCATGGGATTGTCAGATCATCTCTTCCCCTGTTGATATCCTAGAATAAAATTTTATTTTAGGGTATACTTTAAATGTAAATAAATATTTCTCCTATTTCCATTTTAAGTTCTGGAAATAACTAAAAGCATAAATAATTAATGCATCAGTCTGTAATCTGATTTCAGAAAGGCTATGAATGGATACATATGCTCATTTCATTCCCTGCTGGAAATACTATTTTTCTGTGAAAATGTATCTGAATTTTAAAATTTTGTTTTAGAGTGTTAACACACTGGATACACAAAACACATACACACACACACATACACAGGAAAAACTGAGTATACAAGTTGAAATGTTTGATTAAACTGGCTTTCAAGTCCATTGTTGTTCTAATTTCAGCCCAGACCCATCCGGTGGGAAACTCACATACATTCCTAACAGTTCTGTTAGGCAATGGAGGCTTCCCTGTAGGGATAATGATGCAGAGAGTTAGGAATGTTGGAATGTGTTTATGAGCCAATCAAATGGAGATGCTGAGCAGCTTCTTTCTTTTAGAATCTTAACAAGGTTTGCCATAGGCCTTATCCTTTATGGAGGTACTTCATCTGCAGACTGACTAAAATACTTCAGACGTGCCTTGTGAGTTTTCACAATGAAAGTCTGATTAATTATTACATGATAGAAACATATTTAATCTGTGTGTGTGTTACGACTTCCTTATTTCTTATCCCATAAGGGATGGAATGAAGACAAGTCCCACCAGCACTTGGTGCCCTAACTCACTTCATATGGCGGCTAACGCTTTTTTATATGGAGTGTCCTATTCCATTCCCCCCAAAAAAAGGCCTCATGGGGAATTTAGGATGACCAGTTATAACAATGTCAAAGATTTCTGTTGAAATTGACCCTGTGGGAGAATTTCTCCGGCCAGGGTACTGTCCTGTAAAGAAATTCTCACTGGACTAATTTTTAACAATTTTTTTATTGTATAATTAATATTTCCTAAAAGTCACTCATTGAAAATATACAATGCTATAGATTTTTAAACTATTTTTAAAATCCCAGATCCCATCAACCCATCACAACCCAAAAGATCCCTTGTGCCTATCCAAGATGAGCCCCGTGGTTAGCCCCATTCCTGCCCCTAATCCTAGACAATCCCTTTTCTGCTCTGTGTGTCTGCACATCTGGAGAGTTCAGAGTGGAATCATATCATGCACCGTCTTCTATGACTTGTCAGAGACAGGATTCTTAAATGACAGCACTTTCCTCAGATATATTTACAACACGTTGCCACCACTTACTGTCTCCCTGGCAAAGCAGAGGTCCCAGTTTATAAGCTGCTTCTGAATGCGGCCGGCCCGTGTCCGTGATCACTATCTTTGTAACAGGCAGATGTTCTTTATAGGAAAGGAATCCAGTGTCATTGGTCCTAAAAAACAGCAACAATAACAAAATTCCTAAAATTACTCTGATTAACATAATTCAAAAATAAACAATGGTCCTTATTGCATTTCCAAGCCAAGATGTTCTGAGCTAAATTTGCACACACAAAAGAGTAAGTATCAAATTGCTCATCTGAGTATATAAAAATATGGCAACATTTTAATGTCTCTTGCAGACAGAATACAGCTGGTAATTTTGGGTTTTTATTTTTCAGTTTTCCAGAGGAAAAACGTCACTTTATTTTTACCCAGAGGTTTACATTTGTTGGTGATTTTCAAATTCACTTGATCATTTTCTACTTCTTAAATGGAACGGTTTCGTCCATTAATAGTATGATCATTGAACATGGATGGAGCAAGAAGGAATTATTCTTAGTGAAACAAATCAGAAGGCAAGAGAAAAATATCGGATGGCTTCACTTTGAGGAGGAATGTAAAGGAAAATCAATACAAAAAAAAAAAAAACAAGGAGAGAGCTCTAGGAAATGAGCACTTATAGTGAAAAACAAACAAGCAAACAGGTAAACAAAAAACACAAGAACAAAAGGATAAAGACAAACCAAAGGGATCATTGAGGCAAGGGGCAGGATAGAGTCTGGGGATGAGGGCAGAAAGAGCACAAGGGACTGAGGTGATGGTGCATGGGTGAAATGGTGGTGGGAACTCCCTGGAGAATACAAATGATGTCAAATATAATTAAATAAATCTAATTAATAAAAAAATAAAAGAAGGAAAAAAATAGTATGATGATTGATAATGTGTTTTTTAGAGCTACCATTTTAGTATTTGTTTCATCCCCACCTCCCAAAATTTCTCATATTTCTTTTTCCCCTTTCTATCTCCTTTTGGCTTACCCCCTTTACTTTTGTATTCTGTTTTTTTTTTTTATTCACTTTTTAGCTACATGTCTACTTATTGTATTTGAATGTTTGCTTCATGGATTATAAAACAAATCCTTAATCAGTGTATACTTAGATTTTACATTGTATTACTTAGTATGTCAGGGGCTTAAACATCCCCCTACACACACACACACACACACACACACACACACACACACACACCGGTCTTTATGCTACTGTTGTAATACATTTTAAATGCAGATGCTATAAGCTTTATAATACTATCAAACAGAGAAGTTTATTTTTCTTAATTAAAAGAATTTAAACACTGGATTTTATATTTGCTGACATATTCACAATTTCCTGTGTTCTTCATTTCTTCCTGAAGATCTGAGTTTTTGTCTGGTATGACTTCTCTTCAGCCTAAAAAAATCTGTTCATTTCTGATGATACAGTTCTGTTGGCGACAAATTCTTTGAGTACACATTCAATCTGAAAAAGACTTTATTTCAAAAAGACCTTCATTTTTGAAATATATGTGTTCAACACAGTTGGCCATTTGTATCTGTGGGTTCTGAAATCACACACTATGTAGTTAGTCTACGATGACTGTGTCTTTATACAACATGCACAGACTTTATGTGCTGTCACTGTCCCTAAATAATGCAGTATAACAACTATTTATAAAGCATTTACATGGTATTAGGTCTTATAAGTTATCTAGAGCTGATGTAAAGTACACAGGAAGATGTGCAAAGTTTATGTGCAGTTTCTATGCCATTCTACATAAAGGACTTGCACATCTGTGGATCTTGTTATCTTGGAGGGAGTGATCTTAGAACCAATTCCCTGCAGACGCCAAGGGACAACCATACACAATTCTAGGTTGAACCAATTCTTGCTTTCTCTTTTAGCATATTAACTATATCATCCCATTGTCTTCTGATGTGTTTTTCTGATGAGACGGTAGCCTTCATTTTTCCTTTTTTCCCCCATTTACCCTGTTTCCCCTGTCTGGAATGTGTTCCACTAGATCTGTCCACTCTGGCAGCTTTCAAAATATTTATCTTTATTGTTGGCTTTTAACAGTTTGGGCAATAAACCAAGGCATATTGTTATTCTGTTTTTATTTTTCCTTTCTTATTCTGCTTGAAATTCTCTGAGTATATGGAATCTGTACATTGAAACTGCATCAGGTATCAACTATGACGTGATAAGTTATGTTGAAATGGTAAAGCAACATTTATGATCTGTTGGTTCCGTGTGTCAGGAATCTGGGCACAGCACAGAGGGCTCCTATAGCTCACGGGCTGCAGTGCATTGGCAAAGACTGAAGTCTTCCTACTCTTGGCACCTTCAAGTTCGCTCATGTTGGACAGAGGGTCTCAACTCCCTATCACAGGTGTCTCCCCAGGAGAGCTTACAGTGTGTCACAATGCTTTACTAAGGCAGGAAAGCTACAAAAGTCAGAGAGATGTAAGCAATTCAGCTGCTACAGTCTTGTGTAACCTATTCTCACAAATGACTTCTCATCACCTTGGCCGCACTGTATTTATTTAGAAGCAAGTCATAAGGTCCAGTCATCATCCAACTGGAGGAAATCTGAAGAGGCTGTGAACCTATTCCACTAAATCATATACAATGTTGCAAAGTAACCATACCTCAATACAAGAAAGAAGAGGAGGTGGAAGTCACATAATGGCATGGAGACTAGGCAGAGTGGGTCCTTGGGATCGCCTTTAGAGGCTTGCTATCATACACCTTAAATAAATCTGAAGATTTTTCAGCCTTCATTCATGAATATTTGTTTGGCTTCATTTTATTTCCTTCTGACACTACATTATTTTTGTCTATTTCATTACTGGTATTTTGCCACAAATTATAAGGGTTTTGTTAATTTTTCTTTCCATCTTTTTCTCTTTCAGATTGAATAACTTTATTGATCTGTCTTTAGATTTGTTGAAGATTTCCCCTGCTATCTCCTATGAGTTCGACTCCATCCAGTGAATTTTTCACTTCAAAAGCTGGGCTTCCTAAAATTAATGCAATTCATGTCTATTTTTTGAAATATAGTTCTCATTTTCTGCTTATAATACCTCTCTATTCAACTGCCCTCTTTTTTTTTAAAGATTTATTTATTTATGCATACAAGCACTGGGGTACAGGCCAGAGGTGTGGGGGTGAGAGGATTCACCACAGACAGAGTGGGGAGCAGAACAGGCAGATCAACGGAAGTGCACTGCTGAGGGGAAAAGCAGGCACAGCAGGAGAGGTCTGCTATGCCATGTGGGTCCCCTCCCTGGCCGGTAGCAGGGATTGAACTCATGCTGTAGTGGCTGCGGTTTGCTTCATAGTGCATTGCTTAACCCACTGCGCCACCAGGGAGGCCCCTCAACTGCCCTCTTAATGAATTAGGTAGCACATTAATCTCATAGAATACCTCTGTTTAATCATTGTGATGATTTTACCTTTAAATCTTCAGACATGTAAATAATAGTTGCTCTAAACGTTCTACCTGCTAATACAAACATCAGTGTCCAAGGGTCTGTTCTTAATAACTTATTTTCTTGACTTTGGATAAAATTTCACTTTTTTTTTTTTGAGTATGTAGTCATTTGTTACAATGTTTGTACATTGTGGGTGAAACAAGTAGAGACTGAACTCTGTTCTTCTCTGAAGACATTGCCTTTTCCCCTGCAGGCGGTTAAATCACAACCTTATCACAATACCTTGCAGAGGCCTTGTTTTATGCCTCATTGGGGTGAACCTATGTCAGCTTTGCTCTTAGTTTTCAATCTTATTCAGTTCTGGGCTATAGTCTGCTGTAAAGACATTGACCAACTGTCATTTTTATGAAAGGCTGAGAGGTTTACAAATCCCATCTCAACTAGTGAGACTTAAACTTCAAATTCTACCGCTCCTCTAGCAGTAGCCACTGAGCTCTCAATACGGCTTTCTGGGCTTTCAAGCTTTAGCTCTCTGCCTGGTTCCTAGAAATCTCCCCTATGCATATGCAGTTCAGGGATCTGCTGGAGATCTAAGGGGGCTTGACAGAGTGGGCTCTTCCCAGGAGTCCCTCTCTAGAATTTCTACTTCCCATTAAATTTCCAGTCATTCCTGCAGCCTCTAACTCTGTCTTCTGTTACCTCAAACAAACAAAATCTTGCATTCTCTTTGATTCCCCATCACCCCATGGCATGGCTCTGCAGAGTATCCTCGAGAGAAAAGGCAGATAAACATGTATCTCAACCACTTGAATTCTCTTCTTTCAAGGATGAAAGATCCCAACCTTGTCAGAGTCTGTTACACTTAGTGGTTCTCAACTTATATCCAGTAGGTGTTTCTGTAAACAATTTTCTCTTATAAATTTTACCTGGAGGTTAGTTCTATGCAGGCTATTTAACCATAAGAAGAATTTACTATAAATTTCAAAATTTTGTTTTTGAAAGTTATTTTTGAATAATGTAATGGAGATATTGGAGAATCCTTGTGATGAGGTTAGTTTTTCCTTCCTGTTAAGCACTGCTATTGATATTTATTCACATTGTGAAATAGAGTATTACCTTATATTATTGTACAAATGTATATGGGACTTACTTTGGAAGAGGTAGTGAGAAAAAAATAATGTCCCAAGGAAAGCACAATTTTTCAAAAATGTGGAGTTTAAAACAGACAATATTCTAAATATTGTCTATTTGTACACTAATATATTACATACTTACACACTAAACATGCAAAGCTAAAAATATAATCATGATTCCATATATTTTAAAAAATGATTCTTCTATGCAGGCACATTGCTTAGTGGTCTTCATATTGAAACATGAATATGAATATTTGAAAAATATTTCTCTTCATAGATAAAATGAATTCAAATTTGAAAAGTCTCAAACATAATGAATATATGTTTCCTTGATTTTTCAAAGGACAATGCACACATAAGATTTGTGTTCTACTTAGAGAATACTGTAAGTTCAATTTTCAAATCCCTACACTGTACAGTTTTCCCCTTTCAAGATTTGATAAATGAATTAATTCGTTATGCCATGATTTATTTTTGAAAAAATAAAAAGAAACTATGTGTTTTAATAATCATGGGAAAATATAAGTGTACATGTTTATTAAAGGCTATTGAAAAAAATTTATGTGGTAGAAATTACCAGTTGTAAACATATTTTGAGAATACACTTAACTATAGCGAATTTTAAAAAGAATGATAAATGACTTAAAATGAAGAGAAAACATGATACAAATGCCTCTATTTCATCATATAAAAATAAGATGTACATGACTTAAGAGTCCCTAACATATAAAAAATCAGAAAAATATTGATCTTAACATTTAGAATTTAGATTAACTATAACACAGCTCAACAAAACACACCTTTACATATGTTCTCACTTTATGAACCTGTTTGATATCAGCCTATCTCTACATATTTTGAGTAGTTAAAAAAACACCTTATTTTGCATAATAAAATCATATTGAAATCACCATTCATCCCGGTCAGCATCACAGTTGCAGTAGTACTGAGTATCAATGCAGTTCCCCTCTAACCCACAGGTGCATTTCTGAGGATCCGGCAAAGAACCTCCCCAGTAAGTCTGTGTTTCATTAGTCCGTCCAACCCACCAGCTCAGAGGAATTCCATCTGAAAAACAAATGTGAGAAATGTGGCATTTGTTCTATATCCACTGTCTTCTATTCCAGAACAAGTCCCTCCCTCCCCAAGTCATTAACTAGATTAATGGGGGAAAGAGAAAAATTCATGTGATCTAGTGAAAGTATTATCATCAGTGACATTTCCTTTAGAAAGCTCTTCCCCAAGAATATTGTATTATTTAAGTTTAAATGACTGGTGTATTTTTCTTTGAGGATTTCTGATTTAATTCAGGCATGATAGTAAAAACGTATTGAAAGCAGTCCACATAGGCAATTTTCTTTAAAAATAATTTCGAAACTTTTTAAGAAGGTGTCAAAATACAAACCACAATAATTAACAGGTCAGAAACCAAACTGAGTTGAGAGCATGAAATGCCCATTAAAACATTATGCAAGCTTCTGTAAAGTGTGATTTATCTCAATATATTCACTGACTAAAATATACTAGCTAGTTATTAAATGTTAGGTATGGCATGGCACTCCCTTGTCAAAAACTAAGATATATTTGAAAGCATGTATTTTTTTCTTCCATTAAATGGCTTGGCTATTTATTTGTAGACTACAGAAATAACACTGAAAGATCTTTATGCCCGAAGCAAATATCACACTCGGAAACAAAGTCTCCGTTAACCAAATCCATTTCTTTCTATGATAAATGTTTAGCTACTAGCTTGTTCTCACAGTTAAGACTAACATGATGCCAAGGCACTAAAGCAAAGAAGAGAGAACATTTAGGTGGGATTTTTAGAAAAACAGGTGAGGCATGAAAATAATGTCTTAGGGGGAAAAAAAGAGGTGGAGAGAGGGAAAATTATAGTCCTCTGACAATCAGAGCAAGAGAAGACTGTGACATCAAACTGGTCAGCTTCTCAAATATGCTCGATCTTTTTCCTTTTGACTTTGAAGTCTTAAATTGTTGCCATCAGCCCCACTGAAAATCTAGGACTTTGCTAACTGCCCCTTACTTACAAATGCCCAGACGCACTAACAGATGTGGCCCCTACCAGTGCTGACAATCACTTCCCCGGCGTTACTAAATGTATTGTCCAGTTGTGCCAAAGAACAAGGAGTTATCAGAGGCTGTGTTATGCATAAAGACATTAATATGAAGAACTTTCATGTTTAATTGCACGATGAATCAATGGAAGGTGAAAGCTACTTGAAACATTAGTAGATAAACGTTGATAATAGAGCTTAAGACACTGTGCTCACAGATTACACAGAAAGTGAACCTTTAGTCCTAAATGGGGAATGATATTTTTACATCTAAATTTCCCTGTAAAATAGAAAACATGCATTGTTCTCCATCTACCAAATACCTTCATTCAAGACTTTAAAGTGTCCAAAAATTTCAAACAGTATAAGAAAATCATGAGAAAGTTTCAAAAGTGACTAGAGAGAAAGAGAAAATATCAGTGATCATGGCAAGACATTTCTCCAAGGCTAACATCCCAAATGATTTGCGTGTTCACAGCGATCATCTTTCCAAAACGCTGAGGCACAGACCCACAGCTTGCTGAAAACACATTTTCACACACATTCCCCTTTATTCACCCATAATTATGGCACCATTATTACATCCAACAGCTAGATCTTCAAGATTTGAAACTGGAAATGTAGCTGACTTCAACTACCAACTTCATGTTCTTCCCAATCTATTTCTTCCTGTGACCTCAAAATCCAAATCATTCTTTTTTTTTCTCAGTCTCCCCATCTCAGATCTGTGCTCCATGAATTCTCAGGTCAGGGCCCTGAGTGAAAGAGGGTGCTGAACAAAGACCACCACCTGTGGTGGCACCACCTTCTTTATTAGTGCCCCCTAAACCTGGCTGAAAAACCCAGGGTGTCTTACAGAAAGATATCCACGCATCACTGGCCATGGAGTGGAGATTCCTGATTACTCTGAGTCACCCCTTTAATTTGTGTGCTCATTAATCTGTTGAGGATTTTGTGTTTTGGTTCTCTTAGAGTTTGACTCATTGGTGGCTTCTGTGGCTGTCTTTCCTAGCACAGTAACTTGGCCCATTTATTTCAGAGTGGTCGTTTACTCTTCAACAGTCGTGGTTCTCATTCTTCTTGTAACCCACTTCTGTAGTTGTCTTTTTTACTCTATTATCAATATTCAGAGCAATGAACAATAAGTTGCATGCTAGGCGTGAACATCGGTGCCCATGCTCTGGCAGGTTAAGTGTAACTGATGGGTGCCTGGAGAGCCAGGCACCCAAGGGGCTCACTTCGTGCTCTCTGTATGTGATGCATTACTCTACCACCCCTATGAGGCTATTTATTGGCCCTGTTTCAGAGAAGAGAAAACAAAGACCAAGAAAGACTCAGGATGCAAATTCGCTGTTCAGTCGAGAGACCCAAGACTTGACTAGCCCTCTCTCCACCTTTAAGAACCAAGCTCTTTGCACCAATCTATGTGACAGTCACTTGCAGATGGGGCTGAGCTTCTGGGCTACAAAGTCATAGTGAGACAGCCAGGGGCTGGAGGGGTAGATGGCCAAATAAGGATAGTCTAAAAAAGAGGACAGAGAAGGACCAGGAGGATGAGGGTTGGGACTTGGCACAGGGGAGACAATAGTCTTTCCATTCAGTGTGGGGAGAGCAAACAGGAAAGGTTTCCCTAGAAATGAAAGACAGTACCAAGGGCTCAACATTTTTCTGCACGATCCATACAACCTATGACAGTTATGTATGAAACACGGTTCTTTGGAAGTTCTTGTTACTCTTTCTAGAACATCGACTCTCTGAAGTCAACCCTGGGGAGTGGACACTGACAATGTGGCTTTATTGTGCAGCTGTCTTAGAGACTTCTCTAATTTCTAAAGAAAAACATGCCTCCCCATGGCTGCTCCCAGCAGCATGCTGGGGAGTGGCATGCAGGTTGTCTGAACAGGAAGGGTCCAGAATGTCCAGGAGGACTGTCCAGAGAGAGAGGCTACAGCCAGCAAGCAGACAGACACTCAGGCTGGCGGAGCAGAAGGCGCCACAATGAAAGCACCGTTCCTTGGGGTTCCCTTTCTCCACACAGATGGTTATTTTGGATTATACTTGGACTCTGAAGATGTGGGAGAAGGCAGGCTGACAGGTCAGCTGGAAAGGTCTTGCCATAACTTCAAGGAGGCCCACACCGAGGCACAACTGGACATAGTCTCACATAATGAGGTGTTCTCAAGGGAGAAAACACAAACCCAAGACAGAATCTGGGAGCAAGCAGCCTGGTTATTAAAAGTAGGATAAGAGAAAGCATTAAGATGGTTTTCTGGTTTTTCCCTGAGCTACCGAATAAAGCATGTTCCCAGCTGCATGTTCTCATTTTCCCCTCTATCCAGAAAAATGGCACAGCAAATATTCACTTTAGAAAACTAAGTCACATTTTTATTAGCTCTTTTCCATGAGAAAAAGAATAGTGTGCGTCACTTGCCCTTCATAAGGGATAAACAAACCCCCTGGCTCCGTGGAGGATCAGGACAAAGCCCTTTTCTGTAGTTACCCGGCGGAGGCCAGGAAGAGACTCCGAAGGCAGTCAAGACTCTGAAAAAAGCTAGAAGTAAATGGGCCTTGTTCTTTTCTTGGGGCGAGCCTCACAGTGACCTCTAGACTGTGACATGTCTGCTAAATATACAGGGAGTGCAGACCCTCGTGGCCACATGCCACCAGCCTGGCAGAATTAAAATCCTCCGCAGCTGGCTGAGCAAAAAGCACCCCGCTGCCTGCACAGTGGGGCCTCAGTTTACCTACCTTGCTTACTGACAAGCCGTGACCTCTTGCAGTAGTAGGTAAGCTCCTGTTCACAGCGCTCCGCGCGGTTAATTGTGGCCTGGAGCTGCTCCATGCTGGCCACATACTCGAAAAACCCAGCATAGGGGTTATCTGGATTAGTATTTCTGACTCTTGTCAGGGCAGAGCCATTGTGCTGTAGGATGGTCCATGCCGTTTCTTGTATGCAGAAATGGGGGAAGAAAGAGAGGAGACCATCACTAGTCTGCAAAAGTTAAAATAAATAAAGAAAATCAAAATCACCTTTGATCTGAGTCAAATTTTCTAGTCATCAAACCTCTCTGGGCGGTAGAATCAACACAAATGGATGCTTAAACTTTTAAAACTATACTAATGTGATTCTTGCCCCTAAAATTTATATGACTGCCACGCACTTGCAGTGATTTGATTTTACCTCATATAATTTAGCAAGGCAATATTTAGGGTGAAAAACATTAAGAAAACTGACCATTAAATTTTTGGGATATGTTTCATTCATCAAATCTGATCATCTGCTTTCTAATGATGCATGATTATTTTCTTTTCCTTCAAGGAAAAATAATGATTCCTATTATAATTGTAAAACAATGTGGACAAATCCTGAACTCAGAGATGTAACAGCTCTGAATGTGTAAAATGTGTACCTTAAATTTCTAAAATATGTCAGAGGTAAGCAATGACTTTTGTACTATTAAAAAAATCATTTGTGTTATCCACAAAAAGGAAGTCAAACTTATATGACCTGTATATATTTCCCTTCAGACAAAATTTAATTATGAGTGCCTGAGTATAATTCTATTCCTTCTAAGTCAAACTTGAAACGCTCACTTTGGAATCACGTGATCTGCACGGCAAGGTGATGCCACAGGAAGTTACTCCTTTGAAATGAACAAATTTGGCAAAGCGTTGGCATTTCAGGTGGTACAAAAACACGTGGGTGAATTGGCGGTGGGAATTTCATGAGGAAATCATACATTGTACAAATATGAAGGATGATGTAATAAATATAAATTAAAAAAATAAATTTTAAAAATTAAAAAAACAACCTGCTTATTTACTAGCATTATCACTACCAACAACTGGATGTCTACAAACATTTCCATCATACTGATTACCAAAATTATTTAGATTAAGTAAAAACCGCTAATGTTTGCACCAGAAGACAGGCATACTGTAACTACCCTTCAAAGTCCCCACCATTAGACTTTGCGTGACAGTTTCTGTGTTTTGCAGGCACAAGAACAGATTGATCCAACAGCCTCAGATTTAATGGGCAGGAGACAGATTGGAAGTTGTCAAAACGCTTCAATGTATGTGTTGTTAAAGCACATACCTCTTTTGTATGACAGAGGAATTTTCCAAATTGGAGGGAAACAGTAGGTAGAACCCCATCCCTATTGTTTGGCTAACATAGTCCCCCAGATCATCATCAACACAAGACAGGAGAAAAATCCACCCCTTTTCCTGAGGATCAGAAGCTGTAAGGGACAGGCCTGCTAAAACCAAGAGAGAGGTGATGAATCTCACGGCTCTGTTGCCTTCTGTGTGTAGGTCACTCTATTGCTCTGAAACAACCGTCGTTATTTTCATTTCCAGCTTGCATTGCAGGTCATTATTGTGCTTTTCTCAGTGAGATGCATTCCTTGAGAGGACACGATTTATAACAAGCCAGTGAAATTATTATGGATGACCAGACAATGTGGGATATCTGAGGTCAGACCCAGCATGGATTTGTTCCCTGAAGAAAGTCAGGCAAAATTTGAGCTTTTATTTCCAAATTTGGAAAATAAAGTGGCAGAATACAGTAAGCAATATCACAGGCCTGAAATTCTAGAATTGCAGCCAACTCAACCTGGGCTATTAGAAGTTTAAGATAATGACAAATCTGGTAGCCCAGCCTCTGCTGGACTGCGCTTTTATTTTCAGCAAACTATTCATCTTTTCTGTGGTCAATCAATGGCGTGCATGAAGAAGCTCGACTCTGCCAAAAGAACGGGACAATGCACCTGCTTGAAACCTTTGTCTCTGCCTCTGGGGTCCCACTGAGGGGGACTTTCCTATGGTGTGGTGTCCACTGGGTCACAATTAACATATGATTCTAAAGGTCTTTTAAGGGCCCCTAAGGCATGAGGCCACAGGACATGACAACCTTTCCAGGGCCAGTCATAGAAATGCTTCCTTTTGAAATTTAAAAGTGTGATGCTGGTTTCTGAAAGTGCTTTTATTTCCTAATGAAAATCACTGTCAAGTATAAAGTTAAACAGATGCCACACTTATTAGATGAGATCTCCATGGCAAGACAGAGACAACGAAATCATCAGTCCATGCTGAGCTATGGAGCTGAGGGCCCGCAAGCCGTGCTGCAACAGCGCTCCAGTTTCCTTGGCTAAGTGTTATCAGATGTTTCCACAAACACCTCTTTAGAAACCTTAGAAGCTGTAAACGAGATAGACTTCATCACAATCTGTAATTCAGCATCTTAACTATGCTGTCCGTCTTCCCAGTGGTTCTGTAAGCAATATGAGGAAAGGTTCTGGTTCATTAACCACTGAACCTCCAGCATCTGGCACAGAGACTAGGCACCACAACCCGAGCAGACATTTGTTAAAGAGAAGAGGGAATGAATGGATGGATGAGAACACTGCACTGGATAGACTACCTGGTTCTGACTCTGGCTCTGGGACATGTTCTGCCCTCTTTTGTGGAACGCTGTAAAGTATAGGGGACAGCAAAGTCTGAAACCAGGAAGGTTATGAGGGTATACCCTACTTAGAAGTTACCATGTTGCGGGGCCTCCCTGGTGGCACAGTGGGTTAAGCAACGCACTATGAAGCAGACCACAGCCACTGCAGCACGAGTTCGATCCCTGCCCACATGGTGCGGCAGACCTCTCCTGCTGTGCCCGCTGCTCCCCTCAGCAGTGTACTTCCATTGATCTACCTGTTCTGCTCCCCACTCTCTGTGGTGAACCCTCTCACCCCCCAACACCTCTGGCCTGTACCCCTGTGCTTGTATGCATAAATAAATAAATCTTTAAAAAAATTAGAAAAAAAAGAAGTTACCATGTTGCCCTATACACCTCTCTCTCTCCTCTCGATGGTAGCTACTGATACAGATGCTGCTATACATGCTACAGGTATAAATGTATACTAAGAGACACAAGATCTCTGAATCCGGGACATGAGCTCATAAATAATCTTTGCAGCATCCATTATCTCCATACCCCAATGTTCCAATGAGTGCCACGTGCACTGCCATGTCCTGGAGTTGCACCACAAGGGAGGAAGCCCAGTATTATGAGACTTGGAGCTTTCAAAGGATGACTGGTCTATGTACCATCCATGGATTGAGAGAGGAAGCTTAGCTCTGGAGTTCTTCTTGAGGTGGGAAGGGGTAAATCCTTCATCACTCCAAGGATGGCCTAGGAAGCCTCTGGGGGCAGATGCCTCTGGGGAATGCAAACCTCTCCTCTCTTCAGAGAAATTCACTAACTTCCAAGATATGATTCCATTTACCCTTTAACACAGCTTTCTGATAGGTTGGTTTGTTTACACAGCAAGGCTTTGTTTCCTTACTACAAGCAATGTCTATAGAAAAGCAAATTCCCCCAGGACAGGTCTGAAGGACTTCTCTCCTCTGCTATGAAAGAAGTTGTTTGGCATGTACTGCACATTTATTTCACTGTTCCTGATAGACAGAGGTATGTGTTCTTTGGATTCTCCTTTGAATTGGCTCTAACATCTTACTCATTAATCACATTAAACAAAATTCTTGGAGCAGGTTTTTTTCAGCTTCTACTTCTATATCTGTATGAGAGTTATGATTTTTTTTTATATTACCCTTTATGAAATGCAAAGATAGTTTTTACAGCAGGGAGACACAGGCAGATGAGTAAGAAGACATAGCTGAAATAGGCAGAAAACCTATGAAATTTAATAACTCACTAAAAAAAGAAATGGAAAGGCAGTTTGGTTCTACCCATAGCTCTTCCTGAAGAGACTTCTAATATATAGATTGTATGTAAAGCAACTCAGTAATTAAGCCCTTGATTTATCTTAGTTGACTGCTATTTTTTAGTGTGATAACAGTGCAAGGGAAAAAAACATGCTGTTTAAGCAACACTATTGCAGAGTTGCTTCAGGCTTCAACCGCTGAGGGTGATGGATGTGAAGACGACTAGGTGCAGGTAGGAAGTGCTGTGTTAAGGGAAGTGGGAAGACGAGGGAGGAGAAGAACGAGCGTTTTGGAGTCACACTTGAAGCAAACAAGGTTTCATGGGAATAATGTTAGTTCCTTATTAACTCTCACAGCTGGGAGGGAGGCCTTCTTTATGGAAATCAGTAAAGTAAAAATCATTTTGCTATACTAAGTCTCACATTCTCCAGCCTTCTCATTGAATCCTGTCAGGAGCTCCTATCTCAGATGCACATGGGGAACTTGGTAATAGAGCGGAGATCCAGGCCTTGGTCTCTAAACTCACTGAGTCAGCAAAATGAAATCCTAAAGTCTTAGTAGTGTTACGGAGGGAAAGGCTGAATCTAAGCCACAGAATTAACATTTTAAAGAAAACTCTGAAAGCCACTACTCAAGCTCTCATCAATTTTTCCCCACAGAAACAATCATCCTTATAATATAACCATTATGGAAGGCCGTATGGAGGTTCCTCAGTCTACTAGAAATGGAACTACCATATGATCCGGCAATCCCACTCCTAGGGATCTACCCAAAAGA
>JAGFMF010011627.1:1314456-1330911 GCA_019455555.1 Galemys pyrenaicus
AGAGGGTGCACAAGGGACTGAGGTGATGGTGCACGGGTGAAATGGTGGTGGGTACCCCCTGGGGACTACAAATGATGTCAAATATAACTAATAAAAAAGGAAAAAAAGAAAAAAAAAATGTTTGATAGTGAGAAACTTCTTGAATACAAAATGATTTCATTATAGAAAAAGCAATGGATTTAGTGTAGAAGAAAAAAGTCCTATATATTTCAGTAGAGAGCCACATTGGGACTCATATTAGCCTAGTTTTAAATTATATTTGGAATATTCTATTTAGAAAGAATTTTCAGCCTTTAATATGGTTTAGGAAAATACACTTCAAAAGAGACTTTTTGTTAGTGTTCTTTGGCTTATAATGTTTAACAGTATTTAAATACATGTGGGATAATTTGATTCTAATTCTAATTAGCAACTTTTTTTGGTAAAGTTACACAACTGTAAGTTACCAATTGAGCTTTTTTTTCCTCTTGCTGTAATTGTTATACCTGGTTTGTATTGACACAAGTATGTGATATAAGTGTCTATAATCAATGAGACATTGATAGACGGTAATCTTTCCTACTGGAAAAATATTCGAGCTGAGAGAAGAGACCAAGGTTTTAGTTCGTGATGTTTTTCTATTTTTCAATCTGCTTCCCTGAGTCTTGGATTCCCCATTTACAAATCCAGATCAATCAGGAGAGCCTCAGACTGTAGCCTGTATTTCTCTCTGGGTTATTGCATTCTGGAATTGTCACTTTTTGTTTGAGTATATTTCAGTATCCCAAATTTGTGAAGACATTTAGCTTCTCACTGAAATATCTATACACTTGAACTCAACAGCTTGCTTTTCAAATGGCTTTACATTTTTTGAAAGTTCTCTTTTTTATCAATGCTTTTTAATAATTTTGCTAAAGTATCTTTATCCTGTATGTGTAAGAGTGTGTGTGTATGCTTTTATTTCAAGGTTTTTAGAGTTCTATCTAGACTTGTGTGACTAAAATAAGGCACATTAATTGGAAATGTGGAAATCATCAGCATGATCCATCAACATATTACATTAAAATGATTCATTCAATAAAATGGACTGATAATCTTATTATTCATATAGTGAAAAATGCATTTAAGTCCACTGTGGTTCCACAGGAATTTCAGTAATGTTTACTCTATTTCTATGAAGAATGCCACTGAAACTTTGATAGAGTTTGCCCTGAATCTGTGTAATGCTTTGAGTAAGATGGTCATCTGTTAACAATGCTAAATCTCCCAATCCATGAGCATGGGATATCTTTGCATTTCTTTGTGTTTTCCTCTATTTCTTTTAACAATGTTTGTATTTTCACTGTATAAATCCTTTGTCTTTTTTGTTAACTTTGCTCCTTGGTATTTAATTCTTTCTGATGCAGTTGTAAATGGGATTATTTTTCATGATTTCTCCTTCTTCAAGTTCACTGTGGGCATACAGGAACACAACAAATTTTTATATTAATTTTGTAACCTGCTACTTTGCTCAACTGATTTTTTAATTAGTTTTTTAATGGAATCTGCAGGGTTTTCTATGCATATCATCATGCCATCTGCAAATAGTGATAATTTTACTTCTTTCCCAATTTGGGGTCCATTTATATCTTTATCTAGCCTGATTGCTCGAGCTGGGACTTCCAATTCTATGTTGAAGAATAGTGGTGAGAGTAAACTTCCTTGTCTCCTAACAGATTTTAGTGGAAAAGCTTTCAGTTTCTCTCCACTGAGAATGTCTGTCAGATACAACTTTTAGTGTTGAGGCATGCTCCATCTAGCCCCATTTTTGAGGATTTTTAACATAAATAGATCATGCTTTCTCAGAATCTATTGGTATGATCATATGCTTTTTAACTTCCCTTTTGTTGATGTGATGAATTATGTTGCTTGATTTTCAGATGTGGTATATATACCCAATGTAGTGCTATTCAGTCATTAAAAACAAAAAACACAACTCTTGACTTTTTGTGACAACATGGATGAAACAGGAGGCAATTATGTTAAGCAAAATATATCAGAAATGGGGACAAAGACAAATACCAGATGATGCCATCTATGTGTGGAATACAGAGGAAAAAAGCAGAGTCAGCTAAAACCTAACCAACAATGAGCCCTAGAAATCTAACTGTAGAATTGCATCTACCACAGGGGAGGCACAGTGGACTATGTGCAGGACTTGGTGCCTTCGTGATATGGCAACATACGCTAGAAGGGTGTTCACCTCTAAACCATACGAATTGTAAACAAATGTTATCTCAATACAAATGAATGAAAGCTGTAAGAGCTCAGAGAACCCTGGAAACACTCTTCCCCAAAGCAGATAGGCTATAAATTACTGAATTATCAGCCACATTATCACACACAGTACATGCGTGTGTTCAGTCAATCCTCATTATCTGTGAGCTTGCTTACTCACTCATACCTGTTAGCAAACCTAAACTCAATTCTTGAGGCCGTCCTGGACATCTGCAGGCACCCTCAAAGCGGCAAAACCCGTAAGCTCCCCAGCTGAACCAGTGTCCAACTGGTGGTCCATTTAGTGCCATGCTTTTGGGTGATGGGCTTTTACTAGCATACTTATGCCTTTTTGGTAATTTCACTGTTCAAAATGACCTTCAAGAGTAGTGCTTAAGTGCCAGCTCGCGTTGCTGATCACCCAAAAGCTGTGATGTGTCTTATGGAAAAAATACGTGTTAGCCAAACTTTGTTCGGGTGTGTGTTAGTGATGGCTGTGAGTTCACTGTGAATGAATGAACAATATGTATTTTAAAAGCTGCCTATAACTAGCAGCACATGTCAGATAGGTTAGGTTTTCATGGGATGATGAGAAAGTCATGACCAGGGGCTCACAGGAACCGAATCTTACTCTATCCCAGTCCACAGCATCAGTCCAGAGCTCACTAATTCAACATCGATGGTCACTCTACAGAAAGTAACTGTGATGGATAATGAGAACGCTGTGGTGTATGTGTGTGTGAGTGTGTGTCTGTGTGTGCGCGCACGTTTCTCACAGCTTTAAAGGTGAGAAGCATTTATCAACTTAGAGGCATCTAATTTACAGAATGAAAACTTGAAAGAGCAGGTGCGTGTGTATAGTTCCAGATGTAAGGGCAGGTAAGATTGATTCAGGGGATGTAATGGTGGGTGGCTAACATCCCACTCACAATTCTTTGACGCCTGTGTTCCTATCTTTCATTTGTTGAGTGTCTGTTTTCTTGGTGAAGCCCTATCAACTTGTTCAGTCCTCATATAATAAAGCAGGCTGTGCATGCTCAAGTTCTGAGATGATTTCCCAGATGCAGATACACACAGGAATCAATGGAAGATTTCAAAAATATTGGTTCTACTGTCTCACCTCTACCTGACGCACACTTTGTGACCCAGGTGCTGACTGGGAACTTCATCAAGGACCCCGACAGGTGCCAATCATCAGCTAGGCCAGGCCGCTCTCGTACATGGGATGGTGCTATGGTTTGATTGTGCACCCCCCTCTATGGTAATTGAACTTGATCAGGCTTTTTGTGCCAATGGCCTCTGTAGCTATCCCTTGAGGCCTTGATCTTGTTAACCTAGAAGGCACAGGCAGTGGGGAGGGGGCGGCTGTGGGGCACACATGTGGACACCGGGAATATGGTGTGGGCATGCATAAGTCTAGGGCCCAGGATGTAACAGGTCACTCCGAGAAAGATAGCTATGAGAGAACAGCAAAGGGAGGTAAGACCATGAGAGAACACCAGAGAGAGCCTAGGGGAAAAGCAGAAAGCTTCGCAGGAGGCTGCGAGGCTCAGTTGCCAGCATCCCCTTCCTGCCTGCCCTATACCTGGTTGTCCACTACAATCTCTAATGCATAAAAGCACCCACCCTGTCCCCCAAGTGATATTACTAGTAGACCTCCGGGAGGTGAGTAGGTCATGAGGATGGAGACCTGATGATGGGATTAGAGGTCTTAGGAAGGAGACCCCAGAACTCCTTAGGCCCTTCCACATTCTGAGAAGTCTGCAGCCCAGAAGAGGAAGCTCATCTGACTCTACCAGCACCATGGTCTCAAACTTCCCGGCCTCAAAAACTGAGAGAGATACATTCCTATCATTTAGAAGCCACCCAGCCTTTAGAACTGTTAAAGCAGCCAGAACGGACTAAGACAGGTAGAATCCAAAATGGTGGTGAGGGCACATGGAAGCCAAGCAGTGGTGTTATATGAAAAAATCTGTAGACACACTGTATATTAAATTAAAACACAATCCATGACCCAGGTTTCACCCACCATCCTGCAGTTGTCACTGTCACACATTACCAGGAAGGAAATGTTGCTGCCAAATTCCCACACACCATGAGATGCCTTCTCAGCATCTCATCTGAATATGTAACAAGCATCGCACAGTCAAACTGAGTAAAACTGAGCTCCTGATTTCTCCCCTCAAACTTTCGTGGCCACATCTCCAAAGTGCCTACTCAGATTTAGCGCTGCTTCTGGCGCACTCCATGTTTTCCCACACCTCATAAGTATTCGCTGAGGAAATCCAACCTCCTCCCCCACCACATCGCTATTACTCAGCACAAGGAGCAGCCCCAGAGCGCGCCTGGATTCTTGCATGTCCTGAACTGGTCTCCAAACAGGTTTTTTAACTCCTATTATAGGCAGATACTAGAAACATAGATCGATGTAGATATATATAATTACACAGATCATGTAAAATATCATGTATAAAGTACCCTAAGAATGTTACGTATGAAACATGGTATTTATCCACGTCTTATGCCACACATGTATCCTTGCAGTCTCCTAACTCCTTCCTACCCCTGCTCCTAGACAGGCTCCAAACACAGAAACAGTCACGATCTTATCAAAAGAAGTCAGATTGCACCGGTCATAGCCAGAAACTCTCCACTCTCTCTGTCTCGTTCAGAGTGGAGAGCCAGGCCTTAGAGCACTGATGTAAAGACCTCATGGCTCTCCCTCTCTTGCCCCACTCAACTCCTGTAGGGATGGCTGATTTACTGCAAAGGTGGCATGATATAAATCTAATGAAAGACGAGCAAGGCTTCTGCACAGATAAGAAGCTCTTGAGATAAAGTAACTCCCATCATCCAGTCACACTGGACGTGCTGCTGATTTCTGAACACACCTCTCTCAGGACACAGCCCTGCGGTGTCCTCTCTGCCCAGGTACTCACTGATTGATGCGAAGCAATGAATCTCCTCTGCAACACCTCCTAGCAAGTGACTATTTCCCCTTTTCTGTTTGTTTTGTTGCATGAGATTTACTCCCTAATAAAACAATGTCCAGTGCAAACTTTCTGTAGTGACAGAAAGGTCATGCATCTATGCTGCTGAATACACACACTGCCTGTCACAGGGCTCTGCTGAGCAGTGGAAACATAGTATGAGAGCCTCCCTGGTAGCACAGGGCTTAAGTCTCAGTGCCTTCACCACCACGGCCTGAGTTCCAGCCCTGGCCAGGGAGCTAATAACCCACATATGGTGCAGCAGATCTCTCCTGTATTGCCCGCTGCTCCCCTCAGCAGTGTATTTCAGTAATTCTACCTCTTCTGCTCCCTACTCTGTTCTCTGGTGAATCTTCTCACCTCCTGCACCTCTGGCCTACACCCCAGTTCTTCTAGGCCAAAAAAAAAAAAAAAAAAAACTTAAAAGAAAATATGGTATGAAATTCCTGTAATTTTAAATTTGTAAAAATTTATTTTAAATCGGGGGGAAGAAAAAATTTATTTTGAACCATTTGGTTTTATTGATTAACTTTAATTGAAATTGAATCTAAATAGATACTTGTTCCTGGCACAGTTCATCTAGAATTCATGTGTTTGCCTTTGATGAGGAAGGCATCAAGATTCCTTTTTGCAACATTTATATACAATTTCCCCCACCCTGTACCAATGATTGAAAAGACCCTTTCTACTTCATTGCACATCACTGTCACCTTTGCAATAAATCACCTATTCATGTGTGAATGAGTCTGATGACAGATTCCCTACTTAGTTTCACTGGTCCATTTCTTCATACATGTGCCAAACACATACTATTTTACTGAGTCTATCAGTATAATGTCTAAATATCAGGGAGAGTTAAGTCACTTATTCTTCAAGACAGTTTGTTTCTTCTTGTTCCTTCAAACTTACTCATAAATTTTGGAATCTATGTCCGTTTTCATTAAATTGATTACACAAACCAACACACTCCCAGCTGGAACTTAAATCTAGGTTTGTACTAGTTGGAAAGCATTGACAAAACATATGGAGCTTTCCAGTCAGTGAAAGGTTTACATTTCTCCTCTAGGATTTTAGGAATTTAGGATTTTAATTTTCTTAAGAATATGTTATACAAATGATGTCAAATATAACTAATAATAAAAAAAAAGAATATGTTATACCTACCTCTATAGAAATCACACATATTTTTCATTAGATTATCATGTTTCTTGAGATTTCTGATGTTCTTGGAAATAAACACTTCCTCAAATGTTATTTTCTAATTGCTCATTGCTGGTATACAGGAAAATACAATTTTTTTTTAAATTTACTTGGTAACCAGTGAGCATCGTAAGTGTTAACAGTTTATTACTAGGTTGTTTAGAATACTCTCAGTACAAAACCTGGTCACTTATCTCTTTCATTGCTTTTTCTTGCTTTATTCCACTGGCGAGGCCCGCCAACGTAAACAGAGGTATTCTTGTGTTCATGCTGCTCACGGTGGGGAAGTTTTCGATATTTCACTATCAGCTATGTGGTAGCTATAGGATTTGTTGTGGATTCTTTTTTAACAACTTAGCGAAATTGCCTTCTATTGTTAATTTATTGAGCTTTTATTTTTTACTTTGTCTTGAGTGGATGTTGGGATTTACTCAAACACATTTTCCATGACTATTAATTCCTATTTAAATTTATTAACTAAAGGATTCAAGAATGACCACCATGTTTACCCGTGTTTAAAAAGTAAATAGTTTTCAAAGCTTCCACACCCACCAATCTTCTTGGAGAAATTAAGTCTACCCCTTTTGTTTGGGGACTTAACAAGACACATTTATTATAAGACGTTCTTCAAGATACCGCATGCACAGAAAAGAATGAGAGCATTTATGTTCAGTTCCTCTACTAAACAACATCCATTTTAATCAAGTTGCAAATCATCTCAACATTCAACTTGTTTCACTTTAAGTCTGTATGCTTAAGGCATCCATGCCAATTTAACTATTCAATGAAAGTTGACTGACTTACCAGTCATGTTGCAATATAGCAGAAAGGGCTCCAGGGGACCACTTCCATCTGAATCTATATAATAAAACCCTGAAGTGTTTCCTCTGTGCTTATAGGCTTCACAAGACTGCTCATAGATAGCTGTTAAAAAATCATAAATGATAAATGGAATAGTGTAAAATTAATCTCTTAAAATTTTAATTTGGATGCAAAATATCCCAAGTCTTGAAATTTAATATGTACATCACAGAAGAAGATGAAACATACTTTAAAACAAACTCATTCTTTTTATTAAAATAATATGGATGAAAGCAGGCTGGACAGGAAAAAAAAAAAAAAAAGAATGAGGTTGCATTTTATGGAGTTGCCTTCCAGGGAGCTTCTGATGTTAGTATCACCTTGTAATAATCTAGCATCTGAAACACAATGGTGTAATCTCCGTAAATAATCTGTTGTTATCCAGATAATTATGCACTAGAAAGACTTTAAATAATGTTATAACTATTTTCCTTTCTCACATAAAATTATCTGTAGATGAAGTCCTTTTTTCCTAAAACAAATAAGATTTACAAAGCCCCTCATCAATATTTTAAAAGGTACTTTGCCAAAGAAACTTTCTCTAATGCTCTGTAATGAGAATTTAAGATCATTAAAATTCAAAGCAGAAGAAATATTTATATGAAACATGCCCCCAAGTGGTCTCAAACTTGTTGCAATCCGTAATTGGTTGTTTGTTCATTATACTATTATATATTTGCCATGGACAAGGTTTGCTGTTAACAACTGCATATAATGCACACGTCTATTGAATACTTGGCTAAATGTACTGATAATTTCCATCAAGCTTATTCTGTGGAATGAGAAAACATCCCCTGAATGTCCTTTGCTGATCTATTCTAAATTTTTGAAAATTATGTTAAGTGGGCTTTTAGACAATAGACAATAAGAAATAATGTAAATGATTTGCTCAATGTTACAGAAATTTCAGATAATCATATCAATTTACTCTTCCACAATCGGGTGGTTTTATTTTGCTTCGATTGTGTATGACGTGGATGGAAATATAAGCATGGATTGTTTTCTAGTCACACTGGTATTCTGTGCAGTGAAGCAGGCATGTAAAAATGGTTAATTTCTCCATCTCCATCTGTATGCACGTGTCTGCACATGAATTCCTTGGCGAGGCTGAAGGATACACATGTGACTGTGGAGCGAAGGCTGCTAGTGGAGGTGACATGGGATTGAGTCAGGAGTATTTCTGCTTTATGTGTATGGCTTGAGTTTTTATACCATGACCGCTTTTTCAAATGACATCTTTTTAAAAGACCCCCTATCCCTCCTGCTGTTTCAAACGCCTGCACTCCAACCAGATGAGTCCTCCTGGTCCCATTTCTCAGACTGGTTGCTAGCAACAACAAACAGACAAACAAAATCCCACAAAAACTTTCCAGCTCTATTTAGACTACCTGCTCAGGAATCTAATAAGTGAACTCAATGATTGGATCAAGTTGTGGCCACATTCAAAAATACCTTATGTATTTATTGTCCACATTATTTTCCTCTGTTTGTGTTTATATTTAGATTCAGCCAATGATGACAATTAAAAATAAACTGTCAAGTACAACACATCAGACTAGGCTTGTGTTTTGAGCTAGTTATTACAATATATGTTGGAGGGCATAAAAATAAAAATACTCTGTCTATAGGATCTTGGACTCAGAGTGAGGATGCTCAGAAATGTCACTAAAACATGAAAAAAAATGGGAAAGAAAAAAACAGACATGTAGGTCTCCCCATTGCATTAAACAAAGGGCTGACAAAATGCTACGACTCTTACAACACATGCAAACATTTCATCAAAAAGCAGTGTATGGTGTAGAGTACAGAAAATGGGTGCTGGTCATGACCCCAAGCTCTGGAGCATGACTGCAAGTTGCACCCTCACTCTGTCTCAACTATTTCAGGAGCTGGGGCAAGGTGGCTAATCTGTCTGTTACCACATGAGTAGACCATGGATAATAAGAGTGGTCCCTACACACATCAGAATTAAATGAGCTGAGGCATAGAGAATACTAGACCAACATCTGGCTATTTACAAAGTGCTCAATAAGATGATTATGGATAATATCATTATCACCTACCAGCTATATCACCTTCATTAATCAGGTTACAAGACACGTTTAAGGGTGATAATCTGCACTGCATTTTGTTTTTATTCTGGAACACCTCTTGTTTGCTGTATTTTTTTTACCAGTTATCCTTCTTGTGTCTACCCTCTTTTCTGTTGTATATTCCTATAAGCTACCTTGACTGCTTTCTGAAAAGAGGTGTGGATTAAATATCAACGAGGACTCGACAGAATGCTAAAATGCAGGCTTGCACCTTTGAAGATACAGCTGCAAGAGCATGGATAGAATCACACTGAGCAATCAAAAGGGAGTGACCAAGGGAGTGAGGACAGAGGCAAAAACAGCAGGAATGCTGGGCTCACAGTTGTGGCAGGTGGCTCCCCGGTAGCCAGTGTTTGCACAGTTGCAGTGGAAGGTGTTCCAGGACTGGGAGCATTCACCGCCATGCTCACAATAGTTGGGCAAACACCTAAAAGAAGGTGCAGATAATAATCACCACTTTTCAGCGCTAGATACTATAAGATGTAGATCACTCATACAAAATCATTCTTTCATGTAAAAGAACACCAATCATAACATAAAGAGCAAAATGAACATGATGAATAGTTATTCAGTCTGTGGTTTAAGTCCTTGAATCACAGGGCTAAACCTTAGATCAATAAATTCATTACATTTCGGCCAATTCTCAGGGCGTGTGACTACTTAATTTTCAACATGCCCTACTACATCAAGTCCCCTTTCTTCCCCCTAGATGATGTAATACTAATTCAGGATGTTACCAGAAGTATTACTTGCTTACATAAATAACATTTAGTCATGTTAATCTGCAATGACTTTGAGTATTTAAAAGAGGAAGGAACAAGAAGAGGGGAGGAGAGAAAGATGTAGAAAGGAGGAAGAGCTTAGCCTATAAGCCAGGAATGCTGAAGGCTTTGAAACACCTAAATTCCCAGCCGGGTGTCACTGTGCTCCAGGTCCTGAATCAAACTCACAGGGGTTCCCAGGATACTTTAAACCTTCCCTAGAAATACTCAACTTATTTCTTCAAGAGGCATATTCCACACAATATCTGTCAAGCTGTGGGACATACTAGCTTGAAGTACTTCAATTTCAACATGAGATTGCAATACATTCCTTTTAATAACATCCTATCTTTGAGAAGCTGGACTTCCAGGAGTTGATATCAAACAAGTACCATGGGAAATCAACGCAGAGCTAACATTGAGGGTGGCAGTGTCTGATCTGATTCCAAGCTTTGAAAAGCTGAACGGGACCCAAGAGTAAACAAGAGCAATTACTAAATAACTGTGTTTAATTAAAAATGAAATAAAAATACTTTTCAAATATATTACTTTTTCAAATGATGCCTCAGTTGTTAGGACAAACACACTTCTAAAGTTGTTTGGACCTACGCCAATTCTTAGATGAAAGTATTAGCAATACCTTTTGTCTTGGGGCCTTAAAAAAATTACTTTACATTGGTACCATGGACAAAATATTGAGAAGCTTCAGGTATTAACTCAAATAGTCCTAGTAAGATTTTGGTGCTTTTTAGAATTTAGAATGAGAGATTGGGGCCAATTGAGACCAAGGCTTGACATGATCTCATTCACTCCAGAATAAAAATTAAACAACAAAATATGCTAGGAATATATTAAGGGTATTCCGGGCATCTCCCTTATTAAAACCAAGGATAAAAAATTTCATGTTTTGCTGATAGGATTTTTCCACTTTTGACTCAATATAATGCTATTTATTACTTTTTCCCTGTGCATAAGGACTGCATAAGACAGCCTTACTGTGTCACTCAGCTTGCCAAACGTGAGGCCTGAAACCCCTAATCTCCCTGAGAGCATTTCATTTAGAAGACCTTCTACTAAAAGTTCTTTCTCTATTTGCTTGTGTGTGTGTGTGTGTGTACTTAGAATGCACATTATTTTACAAACTCCTTAAAAAGTAACAAACAAAATGGGCGTCTTTCCATGCCAATTAAGTTTGCATATACATTTCAGCATTTTTGTAGATTCACAAGACTGCCTTCCGAGAACGTTTCATAATGCATTTAATTTCTCAAAGCATTTCAATCAGTGACAGTCTAGAAGAAAAAGGAAAATTTAAAAAAATTAAAAGAAAACAAACAACCCTAGCTGGCGATCAGAAAAGACAAGGGTAGAGTAGGCTGGGTTTTAAAGGACCTCAACCATAAGCGGTGTAGTCAGAAGTGGCTATGCCTAAAATTTTGAAGAAAGAATCTTTAATTACTGTAATAAATGTACTTTTTCTACTTTATCTGCTACTAAAAGTTGATGAATACATTCTCCTTGATTTTGGTGATCAGACTAGAGTTCTCACATTTTTAAATGGCAGCGTCAAAACCTGGATTGTGAATTTTATTTAAATTCATCATATGGTAGTTCTGTTTGACTACTAGTAAGTAATCTAAGGCCAATAACTTCGTATAGTGAAGGAGTGACCTAAACATTAGCCTTTTACACTCCTCTTAATGTTAGTTATTTCAATGCAAAGTAAAAAAGTCCATCAACCCATTTTCTCTAGCCTCCAAAGCTTTTCCTTAGACATTTCCAGCATCATTTTCATTGCCTGTGAACTTGAACAAATGTACACATCAACATGCCCAAAACAGAAGTGACATGTACAATTTTGGCTTACCTCAGTTCCCTGTCCATTCCAATTTAAATTTCAAAAGACTTTCACACAATGTAAAACTCGGCTGGAATTAATGATATTGAAGTAAAATCTATATAACATGATCACATTTAGGAAAATTAAATTAAGCTAGGTACCTTCAGGCCCTAGAATAATGGTGACCACTTGAATTCAAATCTCAAAGCTATGAAATCAACAAGAACTAATTGCCCCCTACCACTACCCAGGCACAAGGTAGGAGTTACTAAGCCATCACTGTTTGATTTTTTTAATCTTTACTGACCATAACATTCTACTGAACTCAATAATTAAAATGAACAAGTCTGATATTAAAGCATACCTGGCAAGATTATTGGACTACTGTTGCCCAAGTCTAAAACTACACTTAAATAATTAACTATCAAGTATTACTGGAAAAGTTGCTTGTCCTCTACACTTAACTCCAAAATCTTGCACTTCCGTGTCCAAACTTCTGGACCAGCCTTACACCTTGATCAATACTACAGTTCCAGAGCTTCCCTCTGCAGGGAAGATAGTAATGGGCTCTAAAAGGTACACAGTAGGAGCATAGCAGTCAGTTCAGTCTCTCTGCCTCTGAAAACATACAGCTGTTGGAGAAATGAAATTCCCATTTTTTGACTGACCTCATTGGTCTCTGCTGTATTGGTGTCAGATGAACAATGTTCCTACTGAATTTATTTTTTTTAATTAATTAATTTTCTTTGTCTATATATGTTTGACATCAACTGTGGTCCCCATGGATTTCTCACCACCATTTAACCAGCGAATTTTAATGACGTATTTTTGACACATTGATATCCACCTAAAATTATACCAGCATCAACATTATCTTCTGGTAGCATGGTACACATAAATAATATGGTTAATTATCATCTAGCTAACTTTTGTCCCTGGGAATACTGAGTATAAAACTACAGGCATGTTTCTCATATTTCTAATGGGAATATAACCCACTGCCTGAGGAAAAGATGATGAGGAGAAAGAAGAGAGAAAAACGTTCACTTCATATACAATTTTTAACCTGCTCCCAAAAATTTGAAAATGAAGCCGGTCAAAATAAAGGAGACCGTCCTCACCTGTCTGTAATTCCACAGGAGTCTATCTGAAGGTCGCTAAAGTTCCCGAGAGCCTCCTGCTGAACTGAAATCAGATCTACCACCTTGTTACTGAGAGAAATGAGTCTCATACAGCCCTGAAATCCACCAAGTGGATTTTTACATTTGGATCCAAAGCCGTTGTCAGGACAACCTAGAAAAAATGAAACAAAACAAAGTAAAAGCAGGATACATTATAATGAATCGGGATTCAGTATCACAGAATACTTCATCATGAAAAAAGAAAACTGATTATTTTCTTGAAATTAAAAAAGGGAGAAAAAGCCCGTTACATCATCATTAGTTTCAGATAAACTACACACTGCAATTAATACAAAGCATTTCTCTTTATCACTGTAGGACACAGCAAATTGCTACTGTTACAATGATAATGGGCAAGGATACTAACTTGAGCCACAATTTAAAAATACTAGCTCCAGAAGCCTAAACATGTAGCCAGCTGTAATAAATTATGTACAGCTTAAACACAGGAACTCAATCTTCTGGAATGCAAAAAGAGCATCAAGGATGAAAATGTGTACTGCAGATAAGAAAAGAGAAATCAATAGTGGTGAAATAACCTTCGTATTTAAAGCTAACTATTTTGGAAAAGAGCTATATTGACTTGCAATGAAATTACTATTTATTTAATTACTTGATTTTCATGGCATGTGAGAGCTACAACATATGAATTTCGATAAACCATGACGTAATGTCAAAAACATCTCACTGTTTTTTTGCCCTCATAAAAGAATGTCTATTCATATTGATTTTTTCCTGTTTTACCCCAAACTGTTTCTAATCATTTAAATAATAAAGAAATATAATAGCAACCATTATTGTCTGAGGTTTAATGATGTACTAAGTGTTTCTCCATCCAAGTGAAATAAATCATTTTATGGAGTATGAACACATATATTATACTTATATAGTTTTCATTAATCTTTCTTTGTCATTATGGTTGTCAACCACTATTACAATTTCAAATAATAAAAAATGAATCAGCAACTTCTTAATTCCTATACAATCCATGCTAGTTTTCTATTGGGAATTACCATTATAATTAAATGTTTTGACTACGGATATTTACCCTTAATGCTTTGTTTTCCTAACAAAATACATTTACATGGCAAGTAAAGGCCAATATTTATATTTAAAACTACTATGGAACACATGGAAATATTTCATTTGGCATAATGGAATCTTTGAAGTTTCAAATTTAATATATGAAGATAATGGGGTCAAAGACTTTGAGTGTCAATTTATTGCACTTGGTACTAAACACATTTTCGGTGGTTGATATTCTTCTGAGACATAGGACGTGGTTACTCTAATCTCGATGTGTTTTCTAGATGACTTATTAACCAATTAAGAATGTGAAAACACAAACTGAGAGGATAATAGTTCAATATTATTTGGGGGGAACTACAACATGTCAGGAATATAAACAGCTCTTCTAATCTCCTTTTCTCCAGGTGGTGTTCCCTGACACATTTCAAACTATTTCAGAATAGAACAAATTGTGCAGGATGCCTGTAGGGAAGAAAACTAAGTAAACTCATAGTCACAAGACAAGGTCGTGGAACTTTCCAGAAAGCACTTCGTATTCCTAACTACCTTGTTTAATAAGCAAGAGATTCTGAGAACAAAGAACAGTTCAGCCCAGGTTAGTCTCATTAGTCTAAGATAACAGGCACCCACAAGTTAATAGCAGAGAGAAGTTTTGCACTGAACCCGTTGAAGATGAAAGTTCTAAAATATGAAGATTTCTGGGGAATGCCTAATGCTGAATTAATGGATGGCTCCATTACTAGAGGCAGTCAGCATGTTAAGCACCTCTGAGGATGACAGATAAATTATCACCCTGTGTCACTGTACCAGAAGTGAGATGTCGGGTTTGACTTGGTGGTGGTGCAGCCAGTTCTCTGGACAGATATTGTTTGATTTACACAAGCAGGGATGTGAGAACTCTGCATGAACTCCAGCTCTGTGGCGCTGTGTGTTATTCAAGAGCAAAGAGACTGCATAGAGGAATATACAGAAATTGGACAGCCATCCATCCTCATCCTTCTAGAGAACCCAGATTTAAAATATGTAATTTATGAAAGCTGAAAACTGATCACAAAGCACCTTGCTGCAGTCTGACTTTTGAAAAAGCATTCATCTAAAACAGGGTAAAATGAGGACCGGATAGAGGATGTGGCACATGTTGATGCTGCGATTTGGGAACCCCGTCTCTCCCAAAGTAATACCACTCTCCAGATTGGCATGGAACGGAGATACAACTGGGATGTGGGTACAGACTGCTCTTTCGCAGGGGTCACTTCAGCTGGGTGAGGCTGGAAATCTGGGGAGAAGATCAATGGGGACTTGCAGCAGGCTTCCAAGGGCCGCAACAAAGTGATGGGAAATGGGAAGTGTTCTGCAGCAGAGAGATTCATTTACGTAGACTGGGTGAAGAATCAACTACCTTAGCAGTCTTCCACCTAGCACAAACACATCTGAGTCCAGGAGAGGACTCTCACCTGCACAGAACACAGGTTTGTTAGGTGACTAGCTGTCAGAGATCCCCTGGGTGAGTGGGAGGGGAATGTTCCAAGATTCAGGACTTTCAAGGTTAAAACTGGGAGAAGCTGGTCACCCCACAGCCAGTACCACTCAAAGGATTGGGACCCCTGTGCCAATCCTACACCCCAGGAAAGCCTCTTCTACTCTTCCTCCTGCCATACTTTTGCTCACAGTCCTAGGGGGCTCACAGGAATAGGTGATATGCCTTGTTGGAAGCCTCCAGTTTCCAAAATTCCCTACTCCAAAGTCCTTGGCAGTCTTCCAAAAGGAGGGAGCTCCTCGAGCAGGTTCTAGAGACAGCAGGCTGGGGAAGAGGGAGAAATGGGACATCAGAGGACCTCCTGCTCTCTTTTAGATCCTCACTCCCAGCCCCGGAATGCAAAGTAAGAGCTAGTGATTAGAGATCTCTTGCCAACACCAAACAGACTCATGTCCTGAAGGGCACCAACAGAGATGGAATAAAGAGAGGCACCTGAGGAAGCTTAATATTGGTCACTCCTTTTTTATGTCCTGAAGTTGGAATTTTACTATGATGCTTTATGATGCTTCCTGTTTAGGAATTTAGCTATGCCATAATAGATGAAGAACACAAGGAGAGGAAACCCCAAATTTAAAACAGTACTAAAACAAGATGATTCCAGAGGGACAAATGGTTGTAGTTAATAACCATTGTATAAATGCCCCTAATTTCTCATTTCTGATTGCTGAATAATATTCCATCGTGTATATGTACCACATCTTCTTGATCCAGTCCTCTACTTTTGGGCT
>JAGFMF010011627.1:1331360-1372418 GCA_019455555.1 Galemys pyrenaicus
TTGGGCAATTATAACCAAAAGTAAACAACAACAACAACAAAAACTCAATAAGACCAAAAAGCCGGGATAAACCAAAGGGACCATGGGGGAGGGGAGGGGGAAGGGGGGAGGGCAAAGACGGGGAAGATGCCAGAGGGTGCACAAGGGGCTGAGGTGATGGTGCACGGGTGAAATGGTGGTGGGTACCCCCTGGGGACTACAAATGATGTCAAATATAACTAATAATAATAAAAAAATAATAACCATTGTAATGGTTGTGGTTAACACGGTCTTTCTTAAGCTGGGAAACCTGTATTTTTAAAAAATACACATGGGAAACGTGTGGGGAATGTGTACATGTGTATTTAAAAAAATTAGTGTTCTTTAAAATAAATCTATGATTTGGAGACATGAACAACAGAGGGAATTGGGTGTGAAGTATATGGAAACTTTATCTGTGTAATTTTTTAAGACCTCAACCTAATCACAAATTCTAAGTTGACTTAAACATAATGGCCTGTGTCCTATGCATCAGCACAAAAACATGCAAAAATTATAGAGCACATGTTATATAACTCACTATAAAATATTATAGTATGAATAAAAGCAATGAAAATCTACCAAAAAAGCAGGCACTATTAAATTTGAATTATTTAATATTTTATTCTATTTTCATGACTTACACTTTACCCGGTCTATTGTTCCTATCTAGTCTTTTTTTTGCATCATTTAACAGTTTTGGGTTTTTTTTAATCTCTTTCAGTGCTGCTAATCTTAAAAGTGAACACTCTTGGTTAAATAGTTCAATATATTACCATTTATTCAAGGAATGTATTCCTATGGATTGCCATAAAAATCAGTCATATTTTCCACAAGGTTTTAGAGACAACCCAGTTTAGGGATGGACAAATTTTACAAATTGAGAAAATTATATCTTTTAAGATTGCATAATGCCACCGCTCACAGTAACAGATTACGTAGGGTTTGGCTGGTTGTTTGCTTGTCTGCTTGGATGGGGCACTTGCTCTTAAATGAGTGATAACATGGTCGGGATGCTGTCAAATGTAGAAGGGAATTACTATTTTACTGATGAACAATGAAAACTGAACCACTTCCACCAAATTCAAAAGTGATTCCAAACAGACGCGACAATTACAATTAAAACTTAAAGAAAAAATTATAAATAAAAAAAATTAAAGAAAGAAACTCCTCAAGTCACAAATGGAAGTAAGTTGTACTACTGGCAATTTTACAATGTTGTCTTCCTAATGGCAAATAACATTTCCTTTTAAGTTTCCGGGACTCAAAACTCTCTTCCATTTCCAAGATTTCCTTTTATAAGCTTTTATTTCAATCAAGCATCCACTGGAAAGGTAAGTGCTTCATTTGTTTTTGTTCTCTTAAGAGGGGTGGCCTGGTATTGATGGTTGATGCCCTAATTTGATCAAATTTACAGTACATTATTACTTAGCAAGGAGAAAAGGTTTCAGCGGCTAATTAAGCTAGGTTATTTTTCCACTGCCACCTTGCCCTTCTCCAGTGGGCAGTGAGAAAGTAATGAGTGCTCCGGGGATGCTGGGGGGCAGGAGCACTGCAATAAAACCAGCCCAGAGATTGAGAAAAAAGGCATATAGGAACCATTGAACATTAGGAAAATGTAACAAAGTTTAAAAGGAAGAACTCAAGGGAATGGACTATTTACCATCAATCTCATAGAAATCATAAACAAGTCTACTTGAACAAATATCTTTGTCATCTTGATTTACTCAACATTCCCTGCTCAAAGACAGTGAGAAGTTATTCTGTCCTGTTGACATGGGTAACATAACGGCTTCCCCAAGACACAGGGGCAGTCAAGAACAAACATGGTTCGAATGTACATACGGTCCAACCTCTTCCCTCACCTCCAAAGTAGTAGGTGCCACCGGAAGAAACCTGCTCGGGCGCCAGGGAAGTTGCAGCAGAAGCCACGTGGCCATCCACCACCACACTCAGGTGGTTCCTTCTGGCAGCTACAGAGATGGAATGCCACTGCCCATCATTTAATCCACCACCTGGGGGACAGAAACTCGGTTATGAGAAGAGTCACTCAGCGGTACACACTGTACGCACTCGGTCAGAAGCGCAATATACAGTCCACACAGTCAAGTTCAGTGTCTTTCTGGGAGAGGGAGGCAAGGTGGAAACTGGTCCCCTCTGTGTGGAAAAGGGTGCAGCCACACCTCCCATTCTCAGGGCCCCAACAGAGAGAACAACCATCTCAACCTCAGACAGTCCTAAGTTGCTAAGTTTTTCAATTATTTGGTACAGACTAATTTCCAATTTGTCATGTAAGTTATCTTTTATGCGGAAGGTCTTAGAACATAGATATATTCTTGAATTTTAAGTTACACCTGATAAGACAGTTCATCTGCCTTTTACAAATACCTTTATGTAGCCATCTTTTATAATATTATAGGAGGCGATCGAGCAAAGTGTATCAAGTCAAGGTGTATAAAAATATTTAAAAAGACTAATGAGAAATGAAAGCTTAATGGCATTTATATAATGCAAAGTTGAAAAAATGAAGCAGTGTATGAAAACCACATCTACACAGTTGATTCTTGTAATTTACAGATTCCACATTATTTGTAAGCCCCAAATCAATGCTTTGGGAATCATTCAAAGAAAAGTGCAGAGCAGAGGAAAAATTCAAGTTGACTGACGCTGCCTTCACCTGAAGTCGAACACAGCGTCGCTTTGTTTCAGACCCCACATGTGACCTTGTTTTTCACATCTTCAGTGATCTTGCATTTAGAAGGCCCCCAAGATCAGGGATGAGAGGCTGCTGGGTGTTCCTTAGTGCCACCACATCACCACATATATGCTAGACATCTTCATTCAGGCCTGAATTACCATGCTGTTGGTGATGAGTGCTAGATTAATAAATCGTCTATTAAATAAGGACTCTTTAAAAGAGCATTACCCATAAAACAAGGTTACCGACTAGTTGATAAACATGCCATGAGCAGAAGCTCACAGGAACCCAAGCCTGCATTTCCCCCTGGGAGCCACTGCTCAGCCTTTTCTAATTCAGGGTTCACGCCAACTTCAGAGAATATAACTACTGCAAATAATGAGAAGAGGCAATGCATATGCAATCCTGATTATAGTCTTAATTCTATCAATATGGGAAAAACTGTAAGGACATATACCAATATATAAACAGTAATTTTCCATGAAGGAAAGCTGTGGTTGCTTTTATTCATTTTTACCTTTTTTTTCTTATTTTTAAAATATTTTATTTATTTATGCAACCATGAGCTGGGATACAGGCCAGGGTAGGGAGCAGAACAGGCAGATGGACTGAAATACACTGCTGAGGGGAGCAGCGGGCGAGGCAGGAGAGGTCTGCTGTGCCATGTGGGTCCCCTCCCTGGTGGGGGATCAAACTCATGCTGCAGTGGCTGTGGAAGCCCCGCAGTGTGGCGCTCAACCCCACGCGCCACCAGGGAGGCCCCTTTTTTCTTATTTTCTAAGTGTAAATATATGTATATATATGGTCAAAAACTGTTACTCTAAAACTGAAGTTTTCTTATCACCTCTAAGAATCAATATCTCATCTCCCCTAAGGCAGTCCCAGCATCAGGAAATCATGAGATGGTGCAGCCACTCCCTCCCACTGGGAGTTAGGTCTGCAAGGACTTGCGCGCCAGCCTTCAGACAGGCAGCATCCAAGCCTCTCGGCTACAGATTGACCAGGAAGGTGTACAGCCAGTGAGTATTCAAATCTGTATGATTCTGCAGTTCAAATCAGTAAACACAAACGTAATTACTCTATTAAACCGAAAGGTCCTGAGCCTCTTGGCTGATATTATGTGCAATTTATTTTCCCAGAGATTATCTACAAGCTTTTAGGTAGCAAATGTGTGGAAGCTCCCTTAGGCGAGGGAGCCCTTCACCCTGGACTTATCTAGTAGAACACAAAATTCCATTCTGGGCACAAAGCTCATTTTCACATTACATTCATGAAGCAAAATAAGACTTCTAAGCATCCAAGCCTGGTCTGGTTTGTGAAAGCTAATGAAAAAGGCTGGAAGCCTGAAAAATGGAGAATATAGGTTACTCTTAGACGCTTTCTGAATGGACTCTGAAATATATGGCAGACTGGAATTGCATAATCCCTGTCTGGGTGAGATTGGACTAAAATAAATCCAATGTCCTGGATTTGTCTTGCAGGGCTCCCTGTCAGAGAATACATTTAAAGATTTATTTATTTATGCATACAAGCACTGGGGTACAGGCCAGAGGTGTAGGGGAGTGAGAGGATTCACCACAGAGAGCGGGGAGCAGAACAGGCAGATCAACAGAAGTACACTGCTGAGGGGAGCAGCGGGCACAGCAGGAGAGGTCTGCYGKRCCATGTGGGTCCCCGCCCTGGCCGGCAGCAGGGATCGAACTAGTGCTGCAGTGGCTGCTATTTGCTTCGTAGTGCGCCGCTTAACCCACTGCGCCACCAGGGGAGGCCCCAGAGAATACATTTAAAGCAAAACCCTTGCACTGAGTGCTGCATCACACACACAACACTCGCGGGTCCTCCACCCCACCACGCATCCCCATCAGCTCTTCCTCAAAGCTGTTTCGCCTGAACGCCTGAACGCATGGCTGGACTTCTGTGCTCTCCATACTCCAGGAACCTGCTTCTCTGACTACCAGTGGGAACAAAGTTTCTTTTCCAACCTACTGTGGACTGGTACTTTTATAAATTTCAGCAAGGGTGAATTCCCAAAAACTTAAATAAATAAAAAAGACATAAATCCACTAACCACATGCTTACTTGTTGCAGCAATTTACTTATTGTCCTACAGTTTCTAAGAGTTTAATCTTGCTAAGTCATTCTATTTCATCATGGATTCTACTGTATAGGAACTTAAACATCAATTTGCTGGGTACTCTGTGTAGACTTATAGCTAGTGATTTTTTAAATATGAAAGGCATGAGAAAAATCTCCACGTTTCTACTCATCTAGGTTAACAGGTATTTCACTGAATCAGTGTTAGTCCAGAGGCCACACCTGAGGAAGCACCGCTCCAGGTAAGCACAGGCTCAGGCAGACAGCAGGAGCAAGTCAGAGACTTGGGATGGATTGTCGACAGACAGTAGAAGCCAGTTTAGATTAAGAAAAGAAGCCCGTCAGGGCAGCTCGCTCTGTCATCTGACACAGTTAAATGCACCCATCAGCCAGTCAGCAGGTTATTAAATTGTGCTGTGTTTTGTGGGAGAAACTTCAGAAAGCTATTCTTGAATCTCCTTTGTGACAGACATCACTGGTTTATAATGAGGAGACTTATTAACCATCAATAGGATTTATTATTCCAATTAATTAATGAAGGGCCCATTTAGCTCATTTTATTTAACTTTATGTAGTAAAAACAGTCATCTTAAAATCAGGTTCTAATTTTTTTTTTTTTAGTTATACAACTCCTGCCCACTTTAGGTCTGATGAGAAATGAGCCTCTATCAAAAAACAAACAAACAAACAAACAAACAAAGGCCACTTCAGTGTGAAAGAGGAGAAGGAGAAAAGAAAGCAACTGAAAATTTTGTAATTTTCCTTATGCACGCTATTAGGCGCTAGACATTAATTCTAGTACACTGGTCCCAACACCACTCCCCTCCTCATTGCTGGCTCCTCCTCCTACCATCCTCTTCCTCTTTTTCTCTACTTCTCTTTCATCCCTCCCTCCCTCCTTCCCTTTTCCCTCCTCCTTGCTTCCTCTCTCTCAGGTCTAAGCCACATACACACACACACAAACACAGCAAGAGGAGAACGGTGTCTAGCTGCTTCCAGTATGGCATCAAGGACCAGTTCTGAGGTGCTATAGAAATACTGTAACAGCTTAACCACCATCACCATCTCCTAAGACTATAACAGGCAGCCATAAAGAAGATGAATAAATTAAAAACAAGCCTGCTGTAAAGGGGAGGCTCTTTGCCTAAGTGTGAAAGGCAGTCACACAAACGCCACTGCTCAAGGAGCAGCTGTAGGGTTTTGCTTGGTCCCAGCATCTGCCGGTGCTCTGAACCAGTGCCAGGAATTCCAGTATTTTCTAACTAGACACGCTAACCAGGAGTCAGGATCTGGCCACCCGATGGCTCTTGTCAAGATGAAAATATGGAGGTCACTCGTGCCAATCACTCAGGGGAAAGTGGGAATCTGAGGGACTGAGAGGTTTATAATCTGTAAGGCAGGACTACTCCAACTGTGAAAGGGAACAGGGGGTTAACACAAGCCTTCTCCTGGGCGTGACAAATCAAGAGAGCTGTCCCAGAGCCAGGGCCACAGGAATCATGAATGCCTCGTATGAAAAATGCAGCCGTATCTCATGCACCACCAGCCCGCACCTCCCAGGCCTGCACATGGCAGCCAGAGGCTTGGGCAGGGGCCTGATTTTCACTTCCAGGCAAAAGCAGCAGCAGAAATGCTGGAATCTCAAATGTGACCATCAAGAATTTCTTGTAAATAGGGAGCTGAAATTGTTCTTTTATTGGGCTCTTGATGCCAACTGAATGGTTCGTGCTTTGATACCTCTAACGGTTTGGTGTAATGAGGACTTTCTTATACTGACTGCTAATATGTTTTAGGACTTAGACTACTATAGTCAATTTCGTATTTCAAAAATGACAGAGGTTGACATCATCTTTTCAAATAACTCCAAGTGACTGGCAATTTGCAAAACTACACATAACATTAAAATCACAGCCTGACCATTTGAACATTTGTGCAATTCAGTTCTTCCTCAACGCAATTTAATTTCTATTTCACTATAAAAGTTATAAAAATTTTTGAGTTTTTTTTTTTAAGATTTATTTATTTATACATACAAGAGCAGGGGTACAGGCCAGTGAGAGGATTCACCAGAGACAGACCAGGTTGCAGAACAGGCAGACTGAAACACACTGCTGAGGGGAGCAGTGGGCGAGGCAGGAGAGGTCTGCTACAGCATGTGGGTCCCCTCCCTGACTGGCAGCAGGGATCAAACTCATGCTGCAGTGGCTGCGCTTTGCTTCATAGCGTGTTGCTTAATCCATTGTACCACGAGGGAGGCTTTTAAAACATGTAAGAGGAGCCTCCCTGGTATTAAGCACTGCACTATGAAGCATCCACAGTCACTGCAGCATGAGTTTGATCCCCAGTCAGGGACGTGACCCACATGGCGCAGCAGACCTCTCCTGTCTCACCTGCTGCTCCCCTCAGCAGTGTATTTCAGTCAATCTGCCAGTTCTGCTCCTTGTTCTGTCTCTGGTGAATCCTCTCACCCTCACACTTCTGGCCTATACCCCAGTTCTTGTACGCATAAATAAATAAATCTTTTAAAAAATTTAAAAATAAAACATGTTAGAGTAGTCATTTATATCTCCAGTAGCTATGGAAAGTGGAATCATCCTTATATCATAGAAATATTTAGTACAATGTAACATTACTCCATCAATATCAGTGTTGATTCCTTTTTAAATGGCATTTAACATATTCTGATGACTGATTTAATTAATGAAAATCTTACATGTATGAGAACAAACTGACCACCTACCCAAATACCACTTAAGCAGTCTAGATGTAGACTGTAAGTGGTGAAATAAAGGTGTAGTTGCTGATGTGTGGTGATGGTCCACTGAAAGTTATGCACTGTTTTCACATAGTGCTGCCTCGATAGAACACTTAAAAAGCAGTCTTCTTTGAAATGCAAAATGTATTTGCTTCAGTGAAACTAGAATCACTGTTTAAAAGAAACTAGAGAAACGAGCGTGGGGTAGCTGCGGCAAGGATCTGTTGTGTCCGGAAGTGTGACGGTTTTCCTGCATTGGCATCCCTATCTGCTCTAGGCTCCTTATTATTAGCTAGCTAATGGCAACAATCACACTAAGTCTTACGGTGTCATAATGGAGTAACTTAAACATCAATTTCAAGATTTTTCAGTCATTCCGGGTATTCTACGTAGACTCGCACCTGGTGATTTATTATGAAAACATTTAGAAGTGAACTAGCTCAGTGGCTCCCACACGAGGACACTGTACTGAGCAGTTCCCTTATGAGGCTGAAAAGCAGGCTACGAATACAACCGTATCTGACGCTGTCAGATGCAGCACAGTAAACACCACGTTAACGGCAAGCTCACAACTGCAGCTCCTCATTTTAGGAAGTCTATTAATTATTAATACGATGTTGGTTAATTTATCTCCTTTCATCAGGCCTGCAAATGTACATTTTTGAGCATCGTACTTTAAAGAGCCACTGAATAGTAGCTTTTAAAAAATTATAATTAATACTGAACTTCCAGGTTCCACACGAAGCCACGGTGGTATAGGCACAACAAAGACAGCCTGTAAAGAGCAGGTGCTTGAGGGTCATTTGCACACTTGTTTTTCCCTATACTTAGTTCCCACTATACTGAACTTTCTTCCTTTCCCCATCATATTCTATTTCTTTTGGTCATAGTGAATATAGAGGAGTAGCACAATGGCACCTTTAAGTTGTTTTTAAACATCATTTATTAAATTGATGTAGTGATTTGTACAGTGTGACCTCTGGCTGCTTGGCTTGGGTGTTATTCCATGTATATGAGAATGTGATGGAGCTCCTTTGTCAAGAACTATATAATTTTAATGAAGAGACAAAAATATCCCTCACCCAAAGCACTGACCTAAATTAGACATTAATTTTCTAGACATTCATACAGTCTCCTTAATTATATTACTTCAAATCATGAAAGTGATACCGTATTGCCTAGGAGTAGAGAGAATTGTTTGGGATCCAAACGGGAACTGCACAAATCTTTATCAGTCTCCTAAAATAGATCCAACTCTTGTATAGAACCACCAGCGAGGGACATTAACGTGACTGAATATTTAGGTTTTCTGTCCACACAAAGATCGCGATTCCACCCTCACAGAGCCTGTAAGAACAGCAGCTGTATCACAAAGTTCAGTTCACAGTCCATTTCACAGTTTTTCACATTCTTCCCGAAACACATTTCCTCACAATATGTTGATTTATCTGGACTGGATGAAAGGGTCATGGAAGAAAATCTCTTATTCGTCTCGCAACTATCATTTTGGTTAGTAAGAACTGCTGGTGTTGGAGCCACATTTAAAATGAATTGGAGTCAAGTTCCTCTCGGACAATTACTGATAAGCTCATTAACTGCAGGTCTTCAGTTATTAAACAAACATTAAGTTTTTGGTTATGCATAGAACTTTAAGGAGAAGGGGGCAGCGAGATAATGAAATCTTTCAAACCCATATGCTCTGCCTGCAGGGACACACTTATTACCTGCTGTGATGTTACTGGGTAATTTTCCCGGCTGGTAGAGATGCAGCTTGAGTTTTCCATCACTAAGAAAGAGGAGGAGACCCCCTGAAGCCAGCTGGAGTTCACTGAAGAGCAGAAGTCCTGCCTTATTCCAGGTTCGAAACTGGAAAGCGGCAGAAATCTCATCTTCTCCGGAGGCGCTGGGCAGTGCTAAGTAACTGCTGGGGCTGAGAAAAGTCACAGGCACAGACTGTGGTTGTGAACAAGAGAATGACACATTGCCCTGAGAATAAAGCAAGAGAGAAGTTCTAAGGATGACCCACCACCTCAGCAACAGAGTTCGAAATATTCACAGCGCTGGTGGCGATTGCTAATTATCCTGGACTGAAAACAGGAACTGCTGTCGGCAACATGAAAACCCAGATCCTCGTGGGACCTTCAAGTCTCTTCAAATCCAGTGATCATACAGGGAATCGAATCTTTGCTTGCCTTTCTAGGTAAAATTCGTTGTTCCCCGTCTCTCAACTTGCACAAAGCATCTTAGTCAATTTAATTGAATAAAAATTGATTTAGACCGACTCTCTTTCTGTAACTCCCTCACATAACTAACACTACTGAGCTATTAGATCTCTGCCCATGTTTTTCCATGCGCTCCTCTGTACCATGTGGGTATTCCACTTTGTACTGAGTTGTCTTGCTGACAAAATGCGTGCCCTCCGCTTTCAGGTTTTGTGGCTACCAACTACACAGTGTTGGTTCTGCGGAATGGGCTTTAAACACAGAGGCTACCGTATCTATGTGTTTTAGTAAATACGTCCACGGAAAAGTCAATGAAGTCAACTTTATTGCCCAGTAGACACCTGGGATTAAACCATTCGGTCTTGGTTAAACAGAAGCATTTGGCTATACTGCGATTCTGTTAAAAGTGGATGAGCTTGCACTGTAGACAAATACCTCATCCCAGTGAATGAAATGACAAAAGCTGGAGATTAAACAACAACAACAACAAAGAATAAGCTCAAGGAAATGGGCAATTATAACCAAAAGCAAACAAAAAACTGAACAAGACCAAAAGGTCAAAGATAAACCAAAGGGACCATGGGAGGGGGGGAGGGGAGGGCAATGACGGGGATGAGGGCAGAAAGAGCACAAGGGACTAAGGTGATGGTGCATGGGTACAATGGTGGTGGGTACTCCCTGGGGAATACAAATGATGTCAAAGATAGATAGATAGATAGATAGATAGATAGATAGATAGATAGATAGATAGATAGATAGATAGATAGATAGATAGACGACACTAATGCATAATATAAAGGCAATCATAAGATTAACCTTGTAAAAACAGAAACATTTTGCCAGCCGCAGCCGGGTCTTATGCTCACTTGGACGGCTGCCTGCCACGCTGCAGAAGCGCGTCTTGCAGGGAGAGTGGGTGTCAGTTTATGAGCAGTGTCTGGAGACTTGTTTTGCCAACATACATATCTGTCTATGTATAATATTTATATTTTCCTTTTGAGTTATTTCCCCTTTCACTTAAAAAAAACACAACTACTTAAAGAGCTCGCTGGATGGTATAATCATATAAATAGGACTTACACCAAGATTCAGGAGTAAATATTGTGTAAGTGATAAACTCATGATGTGCTCTCAGATTTACAGACACCACATGAGCTTCGGATTAGATATTTTTCACTTTGAACAATGAAAGAGATGGAGTCAAATGGATATTTGGGTCCTGTTTTTCTATCACCAAATTGGTTAAGCTGAAAACCCTGATCCCAGGAACCTGTCTTATCTGGTTGTGTTTAAAAGTTAGCAGAAAGGAAGCACATGTACTATCTGAGTATTTGAATCAGAAGTGGAATGTGGGCCTCTTTCCTCCAAAGTTTTGTCTGTGTGTATGTGTCAGCGTGCACATGTCTGTGTGTGTGTGTCTCCCTCTCCCACTCTCCCCCTGCATGTGTCTCTATGTCTGTGTGATCACAGTGAAGGATGGTCAGAGAGCTGCTGGTTTGCTCCAGCCTCCTTGGCTCTCCTTTAATGAGGTTTGTCTTCCTGGCCACCGGCATTCACTTCCCAGCTCCCCTCACAATTAAGATCCCAGTCCCAAAGCAGAACCCTTGTACATAAAACCCAGCATGATGCTGCCACCCTGACTGGACCCTGGCCTGGACATTTCCCTAGACTGAGAAGAGAACGCAGTGTGACCAACACTGCAGTGGGGATGGGGTGGCAGATGCAACGTGCCAACAGCCTATTAGTGTCTTCTCTTCGTTATGAATGACCATGGCAAAGTACAAGTTTTTCTAGTGCCTCTCTAATACTCATGGATGTTATCTGATCCCTGGAACACAGCATGCTTATTTAGAGAGTTTGTCAGAGACTATCTTATTAAGGAAATTACAGTGCAAAAGAAATTTGTCTCCTGGGAGTAATAATATCACAACAAAATTAAATTATCAGCTGTAAAGAAAAACCACCTGTTGGGGTTCGTATAGAAAGACTCGCACCCCGTGAATTATAATTCTTTTAGATAGAATTAATCCCTTATATGCATATTGCCAAACAGAACATTTTTAAGACAATAAAAGTAAACCCTAAAACATCATATCAAGTGGAATCCAAAAGGGAGCATGGGGAAAAGCTGCAATATTTACTCGAAACGTGAAGTTCTCTTACCATCATGATGACCTGTGGTTTCTGCTGCTTGGCCAAGTCAATGATGTCCACTCCATTATAATAGAGGTTTTCTAAACATCCATGAAAATGTTTATGGGGGCGTGACACTGATTTTCCAGGTGCTGGAATCCCTCCAAAGCTGATCTTAGAAAGAAAAATGGCATCAATAATATTGTTTAGTGATTTTCTGATCTGCTTAATTATGATCAGTTACTACAGCTACAATCATCATGGAGAGATCTATTTTTTATTATCCTGCACTTTCATATTGTAAATTCCAAATGGAGATTAAAAAAATAAAAGATTCAGATTTTAAAAAATCACATGGTGAACAGAGTTAGACTTGGAGTGAGGAACGCGATGTGGAAGATACAGATGTTGATTTGCAATGATGCACATTTGAAGTCTATATAGTAGGATAAATCCGTATTAGTTCAAATACAAAACCTTTAAAAAATTGCATACATTTGATTTTTACTTACACTAGAGCTTGATTATTCTAACTTATTAATCATCCTTGGATTTGATATATATTGGTTGCTGAATATAAATACATCTTTATATACATAGTAAACCTCTGCTTAATAATAAAACCCATTATAATGACATTGTATTTTGCATACATTTCTGGTACATATTGATATGTGCACTTGAATTAAGCTGTTCATTGCCACATCCTCTCCACAAATCCATGGCTCAGGGGTGCCCTATGGCAAAAAAAAAAAAAATCATCCAAAGCATTCTAAATGTACTTGTGGTAATGAGTTCTCTTCGTGGAGATTTCCTGTATGTGACACCCTGTAACTACACAGCTCAGGTATGGAAGATGCTCGCTCGCTCTCTCTCTCTCTCTCTCTCTAATAATAAACTCACATATCACAAGAACAATGAAACATCAGCCTATGCCCACATCTGCTCCTGTGAGTTCGCTCACTCTGGGAAACAGTGAGAGGATTTTTCACCGTGCATTTTGTTTCACGTGGCTACCCCACAGACACATCATAAAATCCGTATACCCTGGAAAATAACCATCACACCTCATGGTCTAGCTCCAGGTAGCTGAGTTCTCCGTGGGCGTGGAAGCGGTGCCGGTGCTCATCCACTGTGAAGTTGACTTGCTGGCCCAGGCGCTGGATGAGAACCGAGTGCCAGTGCTGGTCATCCAGCAAGCTGCCCAGGGTGAGGTTGACCAGGGTGTGCGTGGCAGGCAGTTTAGTCTCGCCTTAGAAGTGGAAAAATAATAACAACAACAGCACTAGTCTGAAAGAAATATTCTCCTTCGTGGACCAGTATCACTCACAGTAATTGCAAGCTCCTTGCATGCCTTCCCTCTAAACCAGCAGCGTGGTGGATTCACCTGAAGCTTGAATAGGATATCCTCTCAACCTTGTTGTAATTTCTCCCACTGTTAATTCTCTTTATTAGTATTATCCATCACATGCTCATTTTCAATGTAAATTTTATCTTTGCTACAACCTCAGTTTTACTGCCTCCATATTTTTCAATGACCCATCCCTTTCTTCATGATGTTTGAAAATGGCTTTGTGATTCTATCCATCCTGTGCCGAAAACACCAATGAGTCTTACATGAATTGCAAAAAAAAAAAAAGAGGACCATTTTTTACATGAAGCTGCAATATTTTATAAATTAATATAAAAGCCTTCGGATTTGGAAATAAGGCGCTTTAGATGTTACAAGATAAACTGTAAAGCTATCAAGTTCCTTAAGTGATATCTAAATGATCAGAATCTCAAGCACTTCATCAAATGGTTTTACCTGAATTAATAAGTAAAAAGAGTCTTCCTCTTCTTAGTTCCAGGGTGATGTGATCTCCTTTTTGCCCTTCCCGGTGGAGGAGGACTCCCTCACTCTGCATGGTTTTAAATTTCAAAGAAACAATATCCTTTACTGGGCTCAGGGATTTTTGATCAAATCTGTAGAGAAGGGAACTTTTTCCATCGAGATCAACCACCTCTGATCCTAGAGATGAAGATATTAAAAGTCATTCTAAGGATATGCTTTCCAAGAAGGTGTTTTTAATGTAGACAGAGCATGGCTTAAATAGAGAGACAGCACCCCTCACACACACATACATAATATTCTACATGTATAATTCAGTTCTGAGTTGCTCCAGTCATAATAAGAGAAAACAGAACCACCAAATGTCTAACTCCCTCTTCATACCTAGGGTGGATTCCATTTCAGTCTTTACTCACCTATTTACAAAATTCATGATTTAGAAATACATTTTAAATGTATTCCTATTTCTCACATATTATCAAAGACTGTTGCTCCTCATCCCATGAAAAAAGAAAACAGGGAAAAGGTTACAATCAATATTCATAAAACCATTTTGCATATTTCATGATCCATACTTTTAACAGTGCGCTTGAAAGGCTGGAGTTACATGGTTTTCCAGCTCCTAACGAGGTGGTTTTAAGGCCTCAAATTTCTTTCACGCACGCTGTGCAGAGATCCACAAACACGTGTGCCTCAGAGACTCATCAAATATCACTTCAAATGAGTACTAAGTGGACCTTTGTGCTTTGTTTTATTTATTATTTTTTGTGCCTAAGTGCTGCTATTTAAGAGCAGAGCCACTTCCGTCTTCTCCAAGGCGTTGTTGAGACTCTCACTTAATGACCCCGTGCGGCTGTGACACTGACATGTTTGCTCAGCTTCCTGACAGTGTCTTATCTACTCGTTGTCAAGATCACTTTCATTCCGTTCATCTGAAAAAAGATGTCAGGTTACACCAGGAACGCAACATGCATCTGTCAAGATCAGTTGCACCCGGAATAGGTGACACAACAAAATAACTGCTACTGCTCCAAAAGCCCACCACTTCACAAACACACTTCACAAACACAAGATCTTTTATTTATTTTTTTAAAGGCCATCACCCTTGAGATTACATTGCTATAATAAATGAAGAGGGTGGGAACCCCCCCCCAAAAAAAAATATGAGACTATTTCTCAACTGGTTAGCTAACTTCTCCCAACTAATGGGATGACAGTAGAGGTTAGTCATCTTGGTCCATTTTGACAAAATGATTACATGCTTTTCATTCAGATTATCCATTATTTGAACGTGAACCATTCATATGCACCAAGCTCCCCTTGCCCAATCTTTTTCAACTACTTGATGCAGCTATCTTTTGAAAATTCAAACGTTTGGTTCCCTCCGCCCAAGTCTTGTTAATGTGCTTATAAAGAATTCATCCTTCCAAGTGCACATGAATAAACATTGCATTCTGTAGAAAGAATAATGTTAACCGAACAATTATTCCTTGTTATATAGCTGAATGGATGTGCATGGTAAAAACATAACTCTGTGTCAAATAGAAATAATGTGTCCTATGATTATCAGATTACTATAAATTAAGACAAATTCCAATAAGACAGACTTTAACTGCTGACACATTTGGAGCAATGCAGTTATCTCTGAGTTAATGTATCGCTTAAAGGCAACCATCATAATAATGATTTTATTTTAGATAAAGTTTATTTTTGGAATTAGCCACCAAGAGAATTTTTTTCCAGTAAAGGTTTAGCCTTGTATTACTTTAGCCTACTATTTCTTTTTTCTTCTTCTTCTTCACTACTATTAGCATGACATTTAAATGGTCATATTAGCCTTTGATAGCATCTGAAGCTTTTGTGTCTGGAATATTTCCACTGGTAAAATGGAGTAGCGAAAAACAGCAGACAATTGAGACCTCAAGCGATGGCTCACTGCTTCATTTCTTAAACTGAAGTCACTTGCCGTTTTCTCCCTTATGTTATCTCCTTACTTCTCAGGCATAACAGTATGTAATTTGTTGTATCCATTTAATAAATATTTATTGAGCCCCTCCCATTTGAGGCTAAACAAATATTTATTTAGGATGTTGGACACTAAGAGATGAAGAGTGATGGCTAACACTGTGCCCCGCCCTCACAGAGCTCACTTTCAATGAAGATGAATGAGTTAGCTAGAATTAGCAAGTGAATAATTACCTCCGGGAAAATATTACGACCCCATCACAGGCATTCTGCTCACTCAAGATTAACACCAGAGCTAAGGTCCTTGGGAAAACTCAGTTTCCAGGTCAACAAACTTGAGGCTAAAGCAGATGGCAAACAGTCCCCTTCCTACTCTCTGGTCCTTGAGTCCTGTACTGGTCCCCATAACCTAGAATTACTCTTCCAACTCTTTAATTCCAAGGGGCCCAGACTCTGTCTCAACACACTCTCTCCTCTCTTGCAGGCAGGAGCACTCCAGAGGGCCTGAGAAACTGCAGTGGTGACCAGTAACTTAAATCTCAGGAAGAAGCAGGCATGAGGGGGTTTACCTTGAAAAGCAGACCTGAAAGGGAGCAAGTGGTAAAGTCGGGGAACCAACAAACTGGCCCCATCACCCCACAGTGTTCAGGTGTGTGTGAACAATTCCCGTCAGGGGAAACATGCCTCATATAATTCCAGGTGTAAGCGCAGCACCTGGACGGGAAAACTGCAAGTTACAGACATGCAATCTAGCTGTAAGGGTTCTCATCAAAGAAAAAAAAAATTTCAGGATGATTTTTAACAGTATGAAGCACGGCAGTGCTCACTGTTATTAAAAGTCTTGTATACAGCATATCTGACATATTAACAGCAGACAGTTTTAAATAATAATCACAAAACACTGTTATGACATAGAGTTCGTAATATAAAATCTGGAGCTGCTCTGAAAAAACTAACCTTGTGTGTGAGAGAGCACATTTGAATTTAGTGTCTCCTCAGTAGCTAGCACTCCAAGCGTGCTAGTGGAGACACAGTTATATAGTCTCTCTTGAAAGTCATCTTACTACTTTTAAGAAAAATTGGAAAAACTGGGAATAAATCAAAGGAATAACTTCACATCCTTCCAGCATCATAGTATAGCATTTTCTAACAGATCTGTGCGAAAATTCGTTCCCTCACAGGTGAATTTATAAATGTCTGGCTTCACTATTTATTAGAGATTAGATCCAGATGCCCCTGGGTTCCATGTGCATTTGTAAGTTCAATCCCTGCAGTGATGCAGAGGACTTCTGTCTGGTAGAAAAGACATTCCTGAAGGTTATGGTTTTGTTGCCTGGTTGGACATGATGTCAACCTCATGTGCACTTAATCTGCTAATATTAACATTCTTTCCTGGGTTCTCCCACACAGTCTCTTGACATTTCTTCGAAGTAGTTTTACCACCATTCCTCGTTCCTTCAGTAATGAGTCAAATTACATCTATGTTACGCATTTATTCTATATTTAAATGACACCATGCTTTCTACATTTTTGAAAACCTTACTTTTAGCACTAACTTAAAAGAAAGTGGGTTTCACATCATTCACTGGGTCAACTTACCAACATTTCATGTTTTAGCTGAAAAGGATAATACTGAGGGTGAATTAATTTCACAAAGATTTTCATATTTCTGGGCTCTAAAAAGAGCACTGCCAAATGCAAACACAAAAGAAAAAGTTTTGATGGCTCATAACAGTAGTTCTGTATATTGAAACAAACCCAAAAAAGAGACTGGATTAATGAAGTTAATCCAATTCAGTAACTGTTTAGAAACTAAGCATCCAAAGTAATATTAATATTTAAATTGACAGCCATTTCATGTTTACGCCTACCTTTTGTCAGACACTTCTGGGAAAAGGATCTTTGGCACACAGTTCAATGGCGCAAATAGGAAGGGCAGAGGTATTAGAAAACTGACTACAGAAAAGAAAGTTAACAAAATTTATACCAATAAAGCATCTGTAGTTAAAAGGTGAAGAAGGCATGTTACTGACAGAAAGGAAAAATTACTCTAGTTGTAGATTTGTTAACTACTGTGCTAAATAACCGAGATTATATATATATATTTTAAAGATTTATTTATTTATGCACACAAGAGCTGGGGTATAGGCCAGAGTCGCGGGAGGTGAACAGATTCACCAGAGCCAGAGTGGGGATTAGGACATGCAGATCCACTGAAATACACTGCTGAGGGGAGTAGCGGGCGAGGCAGGAGAGGACTGTTGCACCATGTGGCATGTGGGTCAGCTACCTGGCTGATCGAACTTGTGCCTGCAGCGGCTGCAGATGCTTCATAGTGTGGCACTTAACCTCTTGCGCCACCAGGGAGGCCCCGAGGTTATATTTTTAATGACTGGATTATTACCAATATTAATAATGTGACCCTATCATATCCTGGTTCACCACAGGAGGGAGGAGATGAACCCTAATTTCCTAGTAACAAGCTGCAAATTGTTCTGATGCTTTCACTGCCTTACAAGCACTGGCAGTCTTGTTCTATAATAGTTGTTCTTCATCATCATCAAGACGTCTAGTCTATGTGGGCTTAAGTCTTCACTCCACCTGGGCCAGTGTAGGAGTCTGTTAATGTTCCTGCAATAAATGACCACAGACTTGGCGACATAAAATAATACAAATATATTATCTCACAGTTTTTGTAAATTCAGAAGTCCTAAATTCAAAATTGCTTTTCTTCTGAAATCTGCAGAAGATCATCCCTTTCCTTGAGTTTTCCAGCTTATAAGACTGCCTGCTTTCCTTGGCTTCTGGTTTCTTCCCTCACGTACAAGACCAGCAAGTATCACTGCATCTTCAATTCAATCTCTCTTTCTCCTTTAAGAGTCAAATCTCATTCTCTGATTCCGACTCTCTTTTCAGGACCATTGTTTGGTCCTGAAAAACCGATCTGGTTTCCTTGTGGATAATCAAGGATAATCTTCCCACCTCAGGGTTGGTCCTTCACTCATTCACATCCGTAAAGTGTCTTTGTCATATAACAATTTCAGACTATGGGGCATTATTTTGTCATAGCAGGTTAACTTAGCTTCTTGGTCCTATTTCCTCATCTTTAACAGGGAAATAATAACAGCACACTGCTTATAGCATGCTACCTAAATTTATATGTCTGTAATTTTTGGAAGAGTTGCTGGCACATAATTAAAACTCCATATATAATAACTACTACTAATATTAGCTAAGGCTATTGTTTTTTTTCTAGAATACAGCAAAAATATTTCGAGGAATACATCCAGGGCACTCATTTTTAAAAAGTGGACTCTCCAGAAAATAATGAATTTCTGAAGTGCTTGAGAAACCCTCAGGTATCGAAGTCATCGCTGGGTCACACAGCACCAGTAGGTCTGAGCCATCTGCGGGTTCTGCGGCTTCTTCTCTGTCTGTCAGCTAATGCCTGAGCCGACTCACCACAGCACTTGTCAGTGACCTGAGCCCTCCTCAGTGAATACCTCCATCTCAAATCTTCCCATTTACAACAGGAAGCCAGGAAAGAGGAGACTCACCAAGATGGAAGGCCCTACTTTCATATCATTTCTCCTGGTGACCCCAGGAAAGAGGTGTAGTCTTCTTTATTTGCCTGATTCAGAAATACAATCTCCCCTGGAATTTGGAGTTTTTCAATAGAAAAATATTCACTTTTCTCTCTGGGAGCTGTGTCAGACGTGTTGCTGCTGAAACATGTACCCTGCTCTCCTTCCCACACTCCTTATTTATGGAGAGCTCCCCTGAACACGGCGGTGGAGGGGTGGTTGGGGGGGAGGGAGCAAGGCGGGAAAGCAAAGAGCAATTATTTTCAAGGCGCTTCCAGTCTAGCAGGGAAGACACACATCTCTGAGAGGTGATTATTCATAGAGATGCTCAGCACTTCCTCGCTTTTTCACCGGGCTGAGTCCCAAATGATTGCTAACATGTGCAGGAGCCAGTCCACTCGGTCTCAGAGAAGAATGTCAGCTGAAATGCAGAAGAGCTTTGCCACGGTTTGCAGAAGAGCAGCCAGCCGCCCAATCTCTTACAGTTCACCTACAAACACTCTGCATTATAGGAGCTTCCTCTTAACAAAACACTGAAAATGGATCTACTTTATGACACAGAGATTCCACTCCTCTGGAATCTACCTGAAGGACACAAAAACACTAATCCAAAAGGAAAGCAACCACTATGGAGAGCTGTGGGGGAGGTTCCTTGGTCTACTAAAAATGGAGTTACCATATGACCCAGCAATCCCACTCCTAGGAATGTACCCAAAGGACACAGAAACATTAATTCAAAAGGATACCTGCACCCCTATGTTTATCACAGCACTATTTATAATAAGTAAGACTTGGAATCAATGAAAATGCCCAGAAATAGACAACTGTATCAAGAAGATGTGATACATATACAGGAAGGAATACTATTCAGCAATCGAAATAGACAAACTAGTGCCATTTTCAGAAACATGGATGGAGCTTACAGGGATTATGCTCCATGAAATAAGTAAGAAGGAAAAAGAAAAATACTGGATGGTCTCACTTAGAGGAGAATGCAGGGCATCAAGGAAAAAAATAAAAATAACATCAACATCAAAAAAGCCACAACAAAATGAAACAAAAATAAACAGACAACTACAAATCAGAGACATTCTGCAGGGGTGGGGGAGGGAAAGGGATCAAAACGAGACGGAAAGAGCAAAAGGGACTATGGTGACAGTGCCTGGGTGAATTGGTGGTGGAAATTCTATGGGGATTACACCTAGAAAAAAAAGCAAACATTGTAAAAAAAAAAAATAAATAAATCGATTAATAAAACAAAAGAAAGCTTCACTCCAATGTTTATTGCAGCACTACTTACAATAGCTAAGATATGGAAACAACCTAAGTGTCCCAAAACTGATGAGAGGTGATGTGATATCTATACACAATGGAGTACTACTCAGTGACCAAAAAGATAAACTCCTGCTATTTGCAGCAGCTTGGATGGAGCCGGAAGGGATCCTGCGAGGGTGATGGAGCACGGGTGAAATGGTGGTGGGAACTCCCTGAGGACTACAAATGATGTCAAATACAATTAAATAAATCCAAGAAAAAAGAGAAAAAAGAAAAAAAAAACACAAAGGGAAAAAGAAAAGTATCGAATGGTTTCACTTACAGGTGGAGCACAGGAAAACCAACCAAAGTGTCAGGAAAAAAAAGACAAAACTTGAAGCTGACCACAGATCCCAGGCAAGCAACAAGGGAGCGAGGGGGGGGGGGGGAATTTAGAGAGGAGCTGCAAGAGCACAAGGACTACGGTGACAATTCACAGGTCACCTATGGCGACAGGGAACTACAGGGACCACACCTGAGGGGAGAACAATGATGTAAGAAATAAATAAAAAATAAATTTTAAAAATACGTAGGGGAAAAAACACCTTCCATTTGGCCTGGTATCCTCCACTCACCCCTGCACCCTGCCCCTGCTCCTAAGGTATCTTTACAGCTTCTCAAATATTAAGAGGTTACCATTTGAAAAGGCAATGTCCTCACACCCCACGAGCTGATTACTAAGGAAAACATATAAAAGATCCCGGTTTCTTCAACTGAGTTCTGTGGTGCAGTCGTTTTAAGATCGACTGAGGAGAATCTCGGGGTCTTTACCAGCAAGCTGAGCTGAGCTCTGCCTCATGTCCCTCAAATACTGAACTCTGAGTCACACCCAGGAAGACCTGACCCGAGTGATGCACACGCTGAACACTGCCTGAGGGTATGAGACAGGAGGACCACTAGGTTCAGAGACTGTTATCTGAAAATGAAGACTCTAAATTGCATACTGAATTGCACCATGGAAAAGGAATGTTTTATTTATTTATGCCACGGGTTGTGCCTGCTGAAAACTGTGGAGGTGGTTGGGATTTCACTCTGCAAGATGTTTCAGAGAGAAACTGACCTATGAGTTAAGCTCTTTTTTTTTTAAAGATGTATTTATTTATGCATACAAGCACTGGGGTACAGGCCAGAGGTGTGGGGGGGTGAGAGGACTCACCACAGAGAGCGGGGAGCAGAACAGGCAGATCAACGGAAGTACACTGCTGAGGGGAGCAGCGGGCACAGCAGGAGAGGTCTGCTGTGCCATGTGGGTCCCCAGCCTGGCAGGCAGCAGGGATCGAACTTGTGCTGCAGTGGCTGTGGTTTGCTTCACAGTGTGTTGCTTAACCAACTGCGCCCACCAGGGAGGCCCTTGAGTTAAGCTCTTAATCATCACATTACTGATGAGGTCAGTTGACTAAGAAACTTTAGAGAGAAAAAAGGGAACAGAAGGTGTATGAATTGGAGAATAAATCTCTAGAAAAATGATGCTATTGGAAGATCATGATAGAGTTCTGATAATGACACAAGTCATCGCCTATAAATTTGGGGATCACCCCAAAAATGTAAATTAAAAAAGATGGATCTCACTGAAAGGGAGCTATAGATCAACCTGTTCTTAGCTAAGCCTGATGTCAGTTTAAAACACGGATCGTCCTGTTTCTTTGTTTGAAAATTATTTCCTCTGAATTATGAAACCAACAGAGGTCCAATTTTGATTTCAAAGAAACATAAATCACACCGAGTCGCTCTTCCACTGTTACATAGTGAAATAGGAAAGCCACACCATGATGTACAGGCACTTGAGATCTGCATTACTGAATTGGGTTTTAAAGAGATGGCCAGGAGAGACCAAGCACTTGAGAAATCAACAGGAAATAAGTTGTACTATTTTTGCATAGTAGTGCAAAAGAACAGAGAATGACTTAAGGCACTCTTATGTTTAAAACAACTAAAATGAATTCCGTGCAAAGGAAGAAGGCACAGGATGAACTGCTCATATAACCACCGGGAAAAGGTGACTGTACGTCCTGGCTTTAAATAGCCTGCATTAAGGTCAGTGATGACGCGCCAGGAGGTGATGATAACAAACCTGATCGCTGCCACTCAAACATCCATCTCCATTAACCTTTCAAACAGATTTGAAATTGCTCACACTGACTACATCAAGGACACCTGAGTGTGTCACTGGAGGATATAAGTTGGATTTCTGTTCTTAATGTTTATTTGTAACTTTCGTATCATCTCAGAAGTTGCTTAAATGCTGATTCTCAGTTTCCTTTCTGGAGTAGGTGGAGAATAATTCCAGCTTCCCCCACCCCACAAAGATGCTATGGGTTTCAAAGGGAAGTATCAAAATGCCTTGACATTCATTATTTTATATGATGTCATCATCATTTCAGTATGAACGACATTTGGAATTGTCTATGTTCCATCTCGGAGTAACTGCAACTGTGAGTCACATGCATTTGGAATAGCTGTGTACTTATTTACTTTTTGGTTTATATCACAGCTAATCAGATGTCTGTCCCAGTTCATCACTGAATAAACAGTGACTGATCACTGTGCCAAGTCCTGCAACAGGAGCGGTGATGCAACCACGAACACATTCTGTCCTCATGGAGCCTCCAATCCGAAGGGAAGGCTCATCCCAGGATACAGCTGTACTGACAAGTCCACTGTGGAGCCCCAAGGGTTGTGGGAGAGCTTGGAACACAGAGATCTAGGTTAGGCTGTCAATAAGGGACTCATATCTGAGGAGGAGGAGATACTTCAGTTGGGCAGATGACCACCTAGATCAGTGTGTTAGGGTCAAGCAAGAAAGATGGAGGAAGGAAGATGAGTTGAGGAAGGGAAAATGTCAGGAGAGTTGGGAAGGTAGGTGCCTGAGAGGGAGGGATGGCGATGGCAGGAAGTAAGAGGAAGAGGTCCACAGGGAACGGAAAGATGTAGTTCCAGTTTCGCCAGGACACGCTGACTTTGGTTTCAGTCTTTGCCCTAGGACATTAACAACTGGTCCTCAGATATGGTTTATACTGCCAAGACGATGCCCTTCTGGCTTTTCAGGTAAAAGCCAAATGTTTCCCAAGTCACTCTAAATAGGCAGGACTTCAACTCCAAAGGTGGCAGACACTGAAGTCTTTATGACTTTAATCTCCTGGCTCCTCCCTTCATCCAGGCTCCTCAGAGTCTCATCTTGGGCATGTGAATTTCAGAAAACATCAAAGGATTGAAGAGGAATTTATATGCAGGAGCTGAAGTTCTCCATCTCTATTCTACCTGAACTTCTAGTCACTCTGCAGCCTTGAACTCTGATCTCTGTCTCCTCAGTTTAGTAAAATTTGGCTATTATATGTTTCAGCATTGTGATGCCCTGAGCATTGGAATGTGTTCTTTGGGAAAGTCAATCAAATGTGATCTCTAATACTTTACTTTCCTTCTCTCAAAAACCATGTCTCAAATTTATACCTTTTTTTGAGTTGATCTTCAGAGTCCTGAAACAGTTTAAAATATATATCTATATATAAACTTTATATATATCAGCATGGTACTCACATACAGCATATGTATTTTATCATAGGTCAGACACATATATAATCCACCAATTATAATTGCTATGGGAAGCAAAATGGTCCAACAAAAGTGATTCTGCTATGATTAGTACCAAAAAGCAAACTGCCTCTTTGTGGTCTCTCATAATAATTGACTTGATCCATTAACTGATTTAGTATTTCAAAGTAGTCATATACTAATTTGATTTAGTCCTGCTTTATTTAACTACCTGGAATATAAGTTTTAAGAGAAATTCCCTCTCATCTTCTACATGCTTACCTGGAGATACAGATTACATGAGAAAAGTAGGGTCACAGCTTGATGTTTTCCCTTCACTTATTAAATTTCAAAACCAGTTGGCTTCTCACTACCACGTACGTATCTCTTGACCAATGAGGGCTTTTTAAAGTATTATCATGAGCCCATTTACTTAAGCATATTAAACATGTTTCAAAACTGCAGTTACTATTCTCACCGACACTGCACTATCTTCCTTTGTGACTGCGACAGCCTCCTCAGTTGGCTCTGATTTCTCACATAATTCTGGTGATGTTTCAGAGTTTCCTTATTTGGTGTATTACAATAGCTAGCACCTTATTTTAATTCTAATATGATTTCATCTGTCATCAAATTAAATTTTTTAATAATTTATTTATATATATTTTACATCATTATTCATTTTTGTACAATGTTTACTTTCTCCTCTCAGATGCAATCCCTATAAAATTCCCACCACCAATTCACCTGTGCACCATCACTACAGTCTCTTGTGCTCTTTCTGCCCGTTTTGATGCCTCTCTCTCCCCATTCCCTGCAGAATGTCTCTGATTTCTTTGCCTGTTAATTTTGTGGTCTTTTTTTTTTTTTTCTGATCCCTCATTCGGTCCCCCTGTATTCCTCCTATAAGTGAAACCACCTGATGTTTTCTTTTTCCTCTGGCTTATTTCACTGAGCATAATCCCTTCCAGCTCCACCCATGTTGCTGTGACTAGCATGTAGCAAATTAAAAATTTTAGGACTAAAATAAAATAAATCTCAAGACTATGAACTTTGCAAAGAATAAACATTTGTCCTTTTTGATTATAGGCTGACCAGAATCTTTTTAAACTCTGACATAAATTGGGATTTTCCAGCTACAGAAGTAACTGCCAAACAATTTGAAAGCAGGAATTATAAACTCAGTTTGGTCAAGCTTTTAGCAGTGAGAATGTAGGAGTTGCTTAAATGGTCCTGGACTCAATTAAAACTATATTCCTTATGCCAAATCTACGATTCATTTACTACTTTCCATTTTTCCCCATAATCAGACAAGTTAGGTATGAGATGAACATCCTGAACAGACTACCCTGTTTTCTCAGTGCTTTTTTTTTTAACTCATGAACAATTACACTTCTCTTGGTACTTTCTTAGATTTCCTACTAATGTTTTCTAAATTTAAATCTACAAAAATAAGTAGTTTTGACTTCCCAATATTCAAAACATTTTATCGTTAATATTCACATTCTAAAATGCCCACTCTAATTTTTGGAAAGTTAGCATGAGTCTAGTAACAACTGACTTATTTCCATGCAGTAAACAAAATCCATAATATTCTCTTAAGCACTGCATTTAAGTAAACAAGCACAATAGTCTAAAATGTCTGTACCTTTTTTTCTCTCATTGTTTTCTCTTTTATTTTAATTTTGTTCTTGTTTTATTTTCATTGAGGCAACACTGTTCAACAATGTTTAGGAAGGACCTCCCCTTCAGGTGTTGTTGCCACCCCACACTACCACCAAAGCCCCCATGATCCTCCGCCATAGTCTGCTGTGCTCCTGCCCCATCTCTGCACATCTTTTCTCTTGCAATGTTCTCGCTCCATTCTCCCTGTGTTCTATGCCTGATCTTCAACAGGCTGAATATACCACTCAGATGATGGAAAAAGCATTCCTGAGGCTCACCAAGCTGCCTCCTTTCCCCTTTGATTCACTCATCTCTCCAGAAAACTAATAACAAAAAGGAACTTCCCATTATAGGATCAAAATAAGCACAGGAAGAGCACAAGGCACTACGGTGATGGTGCATGGGTGAATTGGTGGTGGGAATTCTTTAGGGACTACACCTGAGAAAAGAAAGCAAATATTGTAAAAATAATAATAAAATACAACTTAAAAAATTTCAGGATATCAATGGCAGGCAGTAAGACTTGAGACAGTTTAGACCTAGCATATATCTAAATACATTTTTGAGTGGAAAGCAAGTGCATGAACACTTCTTGAAAGAATAAAAATGATAACAACTAAAACCACAAACAAACAAAAAAATAAAGCATAATATGTGCCTGACAGGGGCAAACAGCTCTCCCTGGAGCAGCAGGAAATGTCCTCTGACCTAAATGCAGGTGTCAGAGTAGCGGTCACCAACCGTGATGACTATGCTGAGAAGAGACAATGCGTAAAGAACATCTTGGCGGTGGAATGGAGGCTGGGTGTGCCACAGCAAAGAAGGTGACATTGCCTCAGGGTGACTGGGCACTCGGGCCTTCTTTTTCTGTTGAGGGTGAGGAAGGAAGATCAGGGATCACAAAATGAAGATGTTTACACAAAAACTATGGAAAAGGAACTTAGTATTTATGCCAAGGGCAAGTGCCTCAGCAATTCATCCACAATTAAAGGACATTATCTCCTGTGGCTTCATTGCCACTTCCTAAGGACAGGAGCCTCAAGATGCATTGCTCTCGGCTATTTTCTTTTCTCTGCCTTTGTTTACATTTTTCATGTTATTTGGGGCCATGAGTGGAGTAGTAAGTACCGCCAAACATTTTCTTTCCCTTTTCTTTCTTTCAGGAGTTCCATCCTTACATTCCTCTCTTCTCTGGATGTCCAGATCCATAAACATGTTCAAAGGGACTATGGCCAAGACATCTGAAATTGATACTTTTCCTTTGAACCTGTGAAATTTAGTTTCTACTTGTCTCATTACTCAAGAAACAGCTTCAAGTGGACCAACATAAAAGTAGAACATGCTCTTTGATATGGATTTTCCATTCACTTGATGCTCCTTCATAACAAGTTATTGCTCTAACTCTCTGGGAGAGAGGGCAATAAAACTGTGTGTGGTTCTCGCAATGGCCACTTGCCCTGAAATATTCACAAGATCACCTGCATCTGTACCCTCAGGCAACACACAGGTTAGGCACTGGGTGAGGAGGTGGGGGAATGACACTGAGCATGCACAGTCCATAAAAAAACAGCAGGTCTCATGTAGACCTGCCTTCATTATGCTAAAGTGCATTTCTGCTTCCCAAAGACATGAATAGTCGTTCAAACAGCTCTTTTACCATAAAAGTGAGTTTTACCATAACAGAAATGCAATCAGTAGTAATGTTATGATTTAATCACAATAATGATATTTACTCAGCTTTCAATTCTATGCCTTCAACCCAGAGGGTTCAGACTTTCAACCTCCCATATTGTACAGGTACCTGAATTCAGTGAGTCAACAAAGGAATTAATTCTCTCCTCCACTCCCTTCTGGAACTTCACAGTAAATGACACCGCCTTCAAAACAGCGTTCAACTCTGATATCTCAGGGTCTCTTCCCGGAATATCACTAAGCTCTTTTGGACTTAACTACCTTCAGTGTATTCAGAATCTGATTCGAGTCAAAAGAATCCTCTGCTCTGGCTGGAGGCTTCCTTGCCACTTGTACAAACCAGGTCAGAGACCTCCTGAATGAGCTGCTGCCTCCAACCTGTGCCCCTCATTTCAGTGTGAGTCAGCCTTATCAAAGATGGCCTGATCCTGCAAATAATCCCAATTCCTCCGCTTGATTGGAGCACAGTCCTCCTCGTATTTGAACCATCCTGCTCTGTGAAAATACCTGCATCCTTAATTTCAAAACCTATTGCTATAAACTTTCTTAGACTAATAGCAACTTATCCATCACTTTATTCCTCATACCCTGTGTTCATGCTCAGCGTTCTGCACTGACTTTGCGCCATTTTTATGAGTTTGCACGTTCCCATTATTCTTAAGTATGTATGTATTACTTTTAGAATTTTTCTCTGTGCCTAATTCCTCATAGGTTTTCTTTTAGCAAGCATCAATAAATACTTCAATGGAGAAGACATGTAAGAGTCATGCAGTCATCAAGAGCACTAAGTCTGGAAAGTGATGAAAACGATTTTTAAATCTGAGATATAACACAGACTGTGTAATCCTGGACAAAGTTCTTAAGCTCACTTGGTTCCTAATGCTCCATGTCAGGAGACTCAACAAACCCTAGTCTATACCACACCTGGGTGGGTGGTGTAGGCAAAGCCCACCCAAGGCACATAACTTGGTGCAGACACACTGACCGGATGTGCGGCCATGCAGAGTCCTCCAGGCCTCCTCGAGCTCGCAGGAAGTGCCCTTGCTAGTTGCTAGCGTGGCCAGGGCCCAGGACTGTGACTTGGGGAGAGTCCGCCCACTCCCAGCACCACTTTCCTTTCTACAGGAGTGGAGGGAGGATGACCTGCTATGCCTGGAGAAAATCCAGCATGATCTTGAGTCTGGGCAACTCAGGGGAGCTGCAGACAAAACCCTGATGCTGGGTTCTTGTGCTGGAGGAGCCTGCACCTCTCCCTTCTGAGGGCAGGGACAGCGTGGCCTTAAGTATTTCTGGGCCACTCCACCTGGAGCAAGCCACAGGTTCATTCAGCAAATCATTCTGCTTGCCTCCTCTTCCTCCCGAATGATGCGTTGACATTCAAGCACCTACCTCACAGTGGTATTGGATTAATAAGAAAACAACAATAAACAATAGTCTGACAGTATTAGCTATTCCACCGATGAAGGCCATATTGCACCATGCTCTGGCAAAGCAATATTCAGCAGGGCTGAGGCCACAGAGCGAGAATGTGAGTGTGACTAGGGTGTAATTGAGGAATTAAAGTCAATTTGATCGAACATGTTCCCACAAAGCACTCACATCCAACTCATTTTGGGTTATTTTTAGGTAATCTATGACAGTATTTTTCCAGTAGGTTCATCTTTTTTCTCTTTGATCCAAAATTACATATTTTACATTGACTTCTATTTTATCACTTGCCAAATGTGTTATGTTTGAGTTTAAAATCACGTTGGTCCCCAGTGCTGTGTCTTCCAACTGTGGGACCAAGAAAAAGGAAGGCTACACACACAAGGGTGTGTTCACCCCAAGACAGAGCAAATGCAGTCACTGTGAAAAGAATGTTCCACAGGACAGTAGATTAACACATATGGAAGGAGATTTGAGTTGTCCTCACACACAGGACGGCAGAGAACTCAGCGGAGCTGGTCTCCAGCATCCCTTCCCTGGGGACATTGTGTGTGAGGCTTCAGTTTCAGCAAAACAGCAGCAACGTCTTGTGCAATAAATTGTTCAATAAAGGCTGAATTTACATCCTAGAGTGAATGTGTATTAGGCGTGTGCCGTGGGGCAAATTGCTTAATATTTCGAAGACCCTATCAGATGGGTGATTTTGAGAATTAAATGTGAATGTTTATAAAACTGCATCTGACACAGAATAAATGCTTAGTGACTGTTAGCTATTATTATGCCCTGACAAATAAAATATTTTGCAAGGTGGACACGCTGAAGAAGACGAGAATGTCACTAGAAATGTGAAGCATTTTGGAATCTGTTTTGCTAAGGGTTCTTCCTGACACAAGGCCTCATGAGACTCTGATTCACCCATAGATAAGGCTGACGGCCCCGCACAGAGTGTGGATGGGATGTTCCTTCTGAAGGATGGGTTGAGTGTGACTGTGTGGGGGGAGGGGCTGGCACAGCACAGGAAGCCCTTTCCCAGGCCAAAGTCAAGAACGCCTGCAGTAAGGCTGGCAGTAAGTCAGCTGCCCCAGCTCAAGTCCCTTCAGCACCTGGAGCAGTGTGAGTGTGAGGCGGGTCTGCAGTCTGGCAGATGTGGCTCAAACCAGCTTTCCAATTCCTACCTTGCAGTAGGTTACTTTAACCTCCTAAGCTTCAGCTTTCCCATTTGCAAACTGGGGAATGCAATCATTTCCTCTAGTACCATTTATCTGGACCTGTTTTTGGAAATTATAAACTCACTGCTTGCTATTGTGCCAGGCATCAATGAACAAGCACTTGAGGAAAACTGGCTGTTTCTGGACCTAAGAAATGAAAGCTGTTAACATTAGTACTATTGCTCGTCAGGCCCGGGCAGGAAGAGTAGGTCTGTCGATTCTGTCGCTGGTGAAGGTGGACATCAGGAACTTAGGACACTGGGGACCTGTGCCGTGTGGGCCACACACTTCCTCCGTCTGACCCAGTGTCCACAATGTCAACAACTTGCCTGCTTGCCTCCTTTATGACACACCTTTTTTATTATTATTATTAATTATATTTGACATCGTTTGTATTCCCCAGGGAATTCCCACCACCATTCCACCCGTGCACCATCACCTCAGTCCCTTGTGCTCTTTCTGCCCTCATCCCCGTCTTTGCCCTTCCCTCCTTCCCCTCCCCGCCATGGTTCCTTTGGTTTATCTTGGCTTTTTGGTCTTGTTGAGTTTTTGTTTGCTTTTGGTTATAACTGCCCAATTCCTTGAGCTTATTCTTTGTTGTTGTTGTTGTTCTTTCATATTCCTCCTAATAGTGAAGCCCTCCGATATTTTTCTCTTGCCTTCTGACTTGTTTCACTGAGTATAATTCCTTCTAGTTCCATCCATGTTTCTATAAATGGCCCTAGTTTCTCATTTTTTTATATATAAATTTTTTTAATTTACATATATTTGCCATCAATTGTAATCCCCATGTGTTCCCCATCACCATCTCATCTGTGCACCATCACCTCAGTCCCCCATGCTCCCATCTTCCCTCAACCCTTCCCCTCCCCTCCCCACCAAGTGTCCCTAGTCTGTCCTTGTCTTTTCATTTTTGGTTTTTGTGTCTTTATTGTTGTTATTGTTATTATTATTGTTCTTATTCCTTTCCTTGATCCTTATTTGGTTCCCTTATATTCCTCCTAGGGGAGGAACCATCCGGTATTTTTCTTTTGCCTTCTGACTTACTTCGCTGAGCATCATCCCTTCCAGTTCCATCCATGTTCCTATGAATGCATATGACACACCTTTTTTATGTGACTGAAGCGAACACCAACCTAACTTCACCTACATCACAAAGTGGTGAAAATGTACGAAAAGAGCCTTTGTGGCTAAAAAGTAAAGGTCTGCTAAGGAACGACGATACAGAGCAAGAGCATCTCACTGGCCCAGGTTCTTTTCCTTTCCAGAGTCTTCTGTGTACTAGCTGGGAGACACTGAGCAAATGACTAAACTCTGCAAACCTCAGACTGCTCATATGGTAATTGTACGTCATATTAACAAACTCGCTGTTTTATAATAAAAGAGCATCTAGCAGGATAGTGTGGTTTGAGGTGTGCTATCAATAACTCTTAGGTCCCTTCCCCACAAAAAGATATAATAAAACACTTCATTAAGTGGGGGCTAAGTGAAATCTGTGGTTTCTATCTTTTTTATGTGAAGAGTTTCAAACGCATTTTATATGTTGGCAGAGGTCTTTACTTGTTCTATTAATTTATGCTGAGGGCATAGCATATTTATAACTCAGTTACATGGCATATTATTTTAGGCTAGAGAGAAAAATAGCCTTTGGTCTCATGAGAGATGATGGATTATACCAAATGGCACACTATCTCTTTTATTAAATTCTGGGTGCCCAAATGAAATCTCATCAAGTAGGGTCCACAGAGGGAAAGCTCTCTCATGTGAAAGCTGGGATCTCAACAATGACATTCACTTTGTATCAATGCTTACAAATACGAAAGCACTCAGTATAAATGCACTCACCTGTGTCTATAAGCATCTGTCTGTACCTCTGTCTCCATTGACCTATCTGTCAAATCTTCCATTTCTGATTCTAACTATAAAAGCTGAACACTTAAAGTCAATATCGGCAGGTATAGGTGGGCACAAAAGTCTTTCCACAGAAAGTCACTCCCGTTTTTATCTATCTTTACACAGCTGAAATGTTTGCTTCGGTGTGCAGTTTGGTTTTTAAAACGTCTCCTCTGATATCTATTTCAGTGTGTCGGGTAAACAAACACTTACTGTAGGCACATCCAAATGCCTCGATCCTCATTCCAATCCTGCCCTTGGGGTTCCACTCCACGGGGATGAAGCGCAGAAACCTGGCTTTGATCGAAGGCTGCAGCCGACAGTACACAACGCTGTCTGCATTTGCATTTCCAGAAAAACCCTGGAAAGAAAAGGGAAAGAAGGAATCAATATATCCGGAGAACATCCACGTCACCTGTCTCCGGTCATGCCGGTGTGTGATGAGTGTCTCATTGGCTTTGTTACCATATAAACTGCTACTTTAAGAAAATCCTATTAACAGTTATGTTATAATGTCTCTCCATTCACAGAAGTTACAATCGCCTAAGCCTTTCTTTATGGTAAAAGAATACATATTCTTTATATGAAGAGGCCTTTATGTTGAGGGTTTAAAACCCATCAGCCCCATTAAACCAGCTCTCAACTGTAATACTCTCACTAAAATGTGTTTCCATACACTGCAGATCAAACTTAAAAGTTAACACTGAATAGCATAAAAAATTGAGAAGAATTTTCCAACATTCGAGATCAGATTCAGCAATAGACAGCTGATGCTCAGACAGCTGATGACTAAAAAAGTTATGACATTTCTGCTGTTTCACATTCTCACTTTACTCGGTAACCCCCCCAAAAGTACCACCCAACATTTGAATCTGAACTGCACTCTGATAACAGGCTGTTACACTTCATGGAACTGCTGGATACACACATTAAAAATTGTTCAGGGAAATCAGAAGCGATAATAATTTGGAAAGACCCGTAATTAGACTTACAGACTCACTCTAGACTTTGAAAGCGAGAAAGACCTTGGGAACTAGCAGAGTCCAGTGAAAATGAGGAAATTAAAGGTCAGAAAGGTGGGGGGGCGGGAGAACTTCCAGGCTTTGCAAAACTGTTATACAGTAAGACCAGGAGCCACTGGTCTTACTCCCCTCCATAACGACAAGCGTATCTTACCTCACAGAGCTCACCTGCAAAACTAACACACAATAGTCCACCCAGTAGCTAAGCAGTTCTTACTTCTCCTCAATGACGTGGAGTAAGGGTTCGTTCACATGTGAAAAAGTTAGACTGAAGTAGTACTTCTCCACAGTTTATACAATTTAAGTTTTATATTCTCTTCTCCCCCTTTCCCTTCTTCTCCCCTGCTCTTCTTTCTCCTCCCCCATATTCTCCCTTCTCCTTCACCACCCCCTCCTCCTCTTCAACTATAACAGCATACATAGGAACAAAATGGGGGATGATGATGTTACCATCTATCCAGGCTCATAAGTCCTCTTACCAGGACTGGATCTACAAACAAGGTCGACCTCACGTAGATTACACAAGGCAAAGGCGAAGACATCATAGAAGTCTTTTCATCCCTCTATCTGTCGTTCTATTTGACAAATATCCCTTTACCAGCATTTATCAAAATCTTTTTAAAGACAATTTTAAAAATGATTGGGTGTTTTATAGTTAAATGAATTTGATTTGATGTCCCTCAACATCGAGTCACGCTTCCTGCTCCCAATACCCCAGGCACTCAATATTCAGGCTCATACTTGCAAGCAGTTCTCCAATGATATCTTCACATTATATCCAAAATCTTGTGATCTCTCTTCACTTCATCTGTGACCTGGCCAGCACTATGCAATGAGCTCATCTTTGCCTCTTTTATCCTTCTGTTCCCTGCCATCTTCCCCATTCATATCCCTCATCTTTCCCCCTCAGAGCAGTAGTAAGACTGTTAAAGGTAAATTGAACCATCTTATCCCATATCTTCTTTTACCAACTAAAACAAAACCCAGTCTCTTTATCAGACATACTCAGTGGTTGACAACATCCCCCAGGATGCTCCAACCTTACTGAACATCCTCACTCACTGCTTAAGGCCTCTGAAGTGTTCTACCCCCAAGGCCTTTGCACAATCAGACCCTTGTGTCATTTCAGGACTTGGCCAAAATATTGTCAACCTAGACAGGTTCTTTGCAAAGCAATGTGCCTGGCACTCTACATCATATCTTCCTGTTTTATTTTGTCCATGTCACTCATTACTGGGGGGCTGGGAGGGTGTTATTTCTTTTTGTTTTTTTAATTATTTGTTCATTTATTTTATCCTACCAGAAAACAAGCTCTATTAAAGCAGGACCTTTATTGCCTTCCAACCATAGTATCGAGAACATGACTTGGTTCAAGAAATTTCTCAATAAAATACATGTTGGATGTGTATGAAAGACTCAGCTAAAAACAAAACAACAAAGTTCAGCAGGTTTCTCAATTCCAGGACCTCTGAGAGCTTGCTAAGTGCAGATGTGCAAACATGCCCTGTGATTCTGTAACCGGGGGAGAGATCCAGGTTGTTTCAAACATACTAGGCCCACATCCTGGCTAGTGAATGTAACAGAGAATGCTGCCTAATTCCACAGATATGTGGATTCTGACATCCAGAAATTTCTACAGTTCCATCTGATTCCACTGGCTGAAATTTCATACAGAAGGCTTGTGTAAGAAAGGTTAACTACATCCTTCATTGTACTACCCAGTCCCCGTCCCACTCCACCTCTACAACACCATGGTCTCCATTTCTGTCAAAACCCATAAACATTTGCCTGAAAATCTGACATGCTTTTGTTCAGACAATCTTTAGAATGGCTGATGTAGGGCAGTCACTTCATTTAGGGCGATGATTCCCAAACTTGAAACACAGGTTAAAATGCACAGTGCTTAGATCCTGAGCATTAGGGAATGAGTGTGTGTGTGTGTGTGTGTGTTCCTATTTGTCATTTTGTCTGTCTTTGCACACACTCCAAATCAGGCTGACACACATTCAGGGTTGGTAGACATTCCATTCTAATCAGAACTTCTCCTACTTCTAATTCTGTCTTCCTGGGTGTCACTGGCAGGCTAATATAATCCCTAAATGAGATTTCTGGCAGTGAACAACTAGATGATGAATTAGATAACCCTCTAAAAGATCTCACATTTCCAAAATTAATGTGAATTCATGACTTTAGATAGATGCCATGACAATGACCTCAGCATCTTATGGGTACGGAGGAAAGATGTACAGTAGCAGTGGTGACAGGCATGCGAAATGGGGACCTTTCACAATTTACCTGATCAATTTATGAGTTAGTTGAATGTGGGAACAAAGAGAAGAAATATAAGATACTTAGTAATAAAAATATATTGGCAACTTCAAATGTTTCAGCAGTTATTTCTAAAGCATGTCAAGGTCATTTGGGCTTAGGGTCTTTGACATTCTTATGACTCTTTTTCCCTCCCTATGTCATATCAAAACTTTTTGAGAAAGAACAGATTTTAGGAGACGGGCTCACCAGGGCTAACTTCCAAAGAAGGAATAAGTGGCAAACGTGTTCTGCATTAACAATCTAAATGTCTTCTCTGTGAGGGGCTGTGCCTCAGAGTCAGACACAGCAGAAATTATTAAGTAGCTTTAATATTTGCATCAACCTGTGAAGTTGTCATTTTTGTAGCTACTGTAAAACTGAGGATAATGAAAATTATAGAGGTTATGTGCCTAAAGCCACACAGCTAGAAAGTGGCAGAGTAAGCATTTAATTCCAGACTTTTCTAACTCCAAAGCCCATAATTTAGCTAAACCATCAAAAGGCCTCATTCTAACAGAACATGAAAACAAACAACTCACCCTAGAGGAAACTTGATATTTTATCTGAGGCTTTTTTCCATTTTTCTCCTAATTTATATTTAAAATCTTTGACATATTTGAGAGTAATACAACTTAGATTATTGCTGAACTGGGACACAGTGCTAGCAATTGACTTCATAAACAAAAAGATTATTCCAGTAAACTTTACATTCTCTCAAAATATTTGTACTAGAATAAAAATACAAAACAAATGTTCAGTTCTTAACTGGACTCTTGCATATAAATGGCAACCTGCTAGCAGACAGCACATAAAGGAAGATGCCATTACATCAACACATACATGTGATATCGACAAATAAATTAAGGTGATGAGCCTTATGTGATAAAAATCAAAAAGCTTTAATTGTACTTTTCTCTTTTTTGAGACTTGGTGATTTGCAAACTCAGTGAGGTGTTCATAACTTGTTTAGAGATGTAGTCTAACCAAGATTATTTATGGAGTTAATGAATTAAAGTTTTTCACAGGATTTTAAATATTTCCATTAGTGATTTGAAAGTTTATGAGGAGGTCTAATATCATTAATTTCCTTTTCAAATATGAACTGAGCAACTCATCTATGAACGCCAAGAGACATAAAGGGAGATGTCCATATGGCAGTTCATAAGAGGATCCAAACACCAATGTAGTAAATCAGAGACATGGGGCCAGTTCTGTGTGACTACAGAGCAGACTGCAATTATACATATGTTGGTCCAGCTCCCACTTAAACAGACAGCAACGCCAGCAGAGATTCAATATAAACAGTGAAGATGGAAGTCCCTGAACTCTCTTACAGTGAGAACATGAATGACTGATCCCCGACCTGGATCCAAGTACAGTCATTTTGGACAGTCACTTACCAGGCAGACACTAGCCCTACACCAGCAGCATGCTGCCAAGTGGAAATCAGCTCTCTACTTATGATGTTACTCTTAAATCTTTACCAGTGACCCTACAGTGATACGCTCAGCCCAGAAAATTCAAACAAAAACTAAGAACTACTGAAAAGCAGGAAACACGCTAATTTAAGAATGGCTTCAAAGCACACTGAGCAAGGCATTGTAACTGTGTACTGAGCTCCTTCCATCATGAGGGTGAGAGTAACTGTGCGTTGTAATAGAGAAATAACAATGAGGATACACATGACCAAATTACAAAGTTACATTTTGCTCTGTGTATGTGATAAATCTCAATTTTCAAAATAGGAGTACAGAATTTTATTAATATAGACTCCATTTCAACCAGTGCTCTCAGAAAATGTACATTATCTTAAAAATATTTATTTGAAGGAATAACAAATTAAGAGGTCCCATGTGTCAGTAATTATATTACAATGTGTGGAGAAACAAAGTTGTCAAATACATTCTCTAGGCCCTTATAGCATGGGAGGATTTGGAATTCCCAAGATAGAAAGATCTAGAAAGGAAAGGCATCTGACAGGTGCAACCTTCGCTGTAGCCCTGAACTATTTTGAGACAGAGCAATTCATCATTTGATGGAAGACACAAGCACAGCTCACTAAACCTAAATTTATATGAACTAAAAATTTTCTGAGATGGAAAATAAGTTTTAACTAAAAAATAATCATGGTGGTGTTAAGCCAGGGAATACTCCCTAATTCCTCCTGCTGGGAAAGTCATACGCAATGAAATGCAGAAAATGAAAGTGTCCAAGATCTGGGAGAAGGAAACCCAAAGAGGCAGGGCCTACCGTTAAGGCCCTTTCCTTTTTACTAGTGACTAAAGGATCCCAGAAGAGGAGAAACAGAAAATATGAACCCAGGCAGTTCTTCTGACAACTTCGCAGGGATGGGGCAACATTTTATTTCTAGAACCCTGAAGGATGGGACGCCCTCTAAGTTTCCACGGGTTTTGTGTCAGAATGCTGAGGGTCTGCAACTTAGAATAAAGGGTAAGTCAGAGACAGACAACTCGGGGATTGAAAGCCTGCTTCCCATCTTGTCAGTGTGCGAAATTGAATGAAAATGGTCTGAGATGTCTAGTATTCTTTGCTTCTTGTAGAAGCAAATGCAATTTCACTCTGTGGATAGTTACCCTTCTAGGTCTTAAATTATCTGTTCACTATTTCATGAAACTTTTCATATAATGTCCTGAACACAAAGAAATAGAACAGCTGCAAAAGCTGTTCTTAAAGGGAATGGGTAGTCTTGAAAGCACACACGTGTCAGCTGATAGGAAAGGCATCAGCTCTGTATTTAAAGAGCTTATAAATCATCTATCTACTCTAGAAACAAGAAAGCTGGACAAAATGAAAATCAATCACTTTTCTTAGCCCTATTAGAACACTGAATGGACTGAAGCGTGCCCCTCCAAAATTCCTAGCCTGGAGCCTTTAACCCCTGAGATGGTGTTTAGACCCGGGCCTTTGGGAGGGCTAGATGAAGTCACTGGGGTGGAGACCCACAAAGGAACGAGTGCCGCTCTATGAGGTAAAGCGTCCAGAGCTCATCTCACTCAGGGAAGCACAGTGAGGAGGCCCCTCAACAGGAGCTGCCTCCACATGCATCTAGATCTGGGCATTCCCATAACAGGGAGAAAGAAATGCTGCTTAAGTCACCGGTTTGTGGCATTTTCTTACAGCAGCTCGAGCTGGTGAATACATAGAGCAAATCACCACCACAGAATCTAGAGAGAGATGAGCCAAATGAAGCCAGTGCCCAGACCTGTCCACCTAGCAGCTAGTGCCCTAAAATTACACGGAATGAGAAGGTAGTGTTGCTGAACTGATGGAGGCTAGCCTGGGGGTGAGAAGCTCCTCAGGAATAGTCTTAGCAGACCCCACATTTTAGGGTTTCCATGATCCCTGTGAAGATCAGAAGACCCTTCCTGGCTCTGTCAGGCAGAGGAGAATGCGACCACTGGGAGATAGGCTGTTTTCTCCAACACAAAGCCATTGCCCTGGGGATGACTTCGCACAGTGTTAGCCAATGGGGAAGCACTCCTCCCACTCTGCTGCCCTAGCCTTCCAGTCCCACTAAAGGAAAAAACAGTCTACAGGAGCCAGGGATTCAAGAATATGAAGGGGCATAAGCTGGGAAACACTGCATGCCACAGTTCCAAGGCAGCATCCCTCTAAAACAGGGACATTTACCTGAAATCCTATCCAATGCCCTCCCTCCCGTCACACCAGCACAACTGCAGGTCTCCAGCACAGTAATACTGGATAACTGCTGAAAGAGTGACAAAAAATAAAGAAGACCCTGAAGTTAAGAGAAGAGGCAAAACCCAGGATACTAGATCAGTCTGAAGTCTGTCACCTATACCAAACATCAGTGACTTCCCAGTTTCTGGCCAGATTAAATACACACAGACACACACACACACAAACACACATACAACCTATTTACTTACATTCCCATTACTAGCTACAACATGCCCAGATTTCAACAAAAATTTCAAGGCATGCCAAAGTCTGCAGAAACAAAAACAATCATGAGAACTAGATTCACATATTGTCACAGATGCTGGAATTATCAGAGCAGGAGTTTAAAACAACTATGACTGATATGCTACGGATTCTAAAGGGAACAGTGGACTCTGTGCAAGAACAGATGGGGAATGTCAGCAGAGGGGTGAAGATTGTAGCAAAGAACCAGAAACCAGAAACACTGTAACAGAAAAGAAGAATGTCTGTGGATGGGCAAACGAAACCAGTAGATTCAACACAACCAAAGAAAGAATTAGTAAGTGTGAAGGTAAGAAAAGAAAAACTTCCCAAATTGTAATGCAAAGGAGGGCAAAAAGAAAATCACAAGACTATCCAAGAACTGTGAGATAAGTTGTAATGCACCTAAGTGGAAAACCAGGAGGTAAGCAGAAATGGGAGAAGAAACTTTTGAAATAATTATGGCTAATAACTTCCCAAAAGAAACAACCAATAATAAAGTACAATTCCAGTTAAGTTCAAAGGAAAACAAGCAGGTTAGAAGTAGAAATGAAATTATACACAGTTATACTACATTTGAATTACAGAAAAAGAAGAACATTTTGAAAGTAGTCTGAGAAAAACAGATACCTGGCCTGTAGAGGAACATGAATAATAATTAAACTGGACTCCTCATCAGAAGACAATTAAGTAAAACAAGGGAGGAGTGATATACTGAAAGTCTTGGTAAAAGTAAAAATACACCTAGAGTTTTATATCCAGAGAAATTATTCTGGGAAAGTAAAAGAGAAATGAAGACTTTCTTGAACAAAAAGTCAGGGAATTCATTGCCAGGAGTTCTGTTCTGTAAGGGACATTTCAAAGAAGTTTGTCAGGGAAAAAATATGACAGAGCTCAAAACTTAGGTCTATATAGAAAATGAGAAGCATTTGAGAAGGAATAAAAGGAGATAAGGTAAAATAATTCTTTTTCCTTGCTCTTAGTCTCAAATAACTGTAGAGAAGTAAAAGTAACAATGCATTTGGGTATTATAGCAAATGGATAAATTAAATGACAGTATAGTCTCAAGGGGTGGGAGGGGTGAATCAGGAATATTCTTTGCATGTACCTGTACTTCTTGTTAAGTATTACTATGTTATTTGAAGATTGGTTTTAATTAGGTAAGAGCAGACACTAGGGCCTCCCTGGTGGCGCAGTGGGTTAAGCAACACACTATGAAGCAAACTGCAGCCACTGCAGCACGAGTTCCATCCCCACCACGGGCCAGGGAGGGGACCCACATGGCACAGCAGACCTCTCCTGCCTCGCCCATTGCTCCTCTCAGCAGTGTGTTTCAGTCCATCTGCCTGTTCTGCTCCCCGCTCTGACTCTGGTGGATCTTCTCATGGCCTGCACCCCAGTGCTTGCATGCTTAATAAATAAATCTTTAAATAAAATAATTTCAGAAAAGGATTACATAAAATCGAGTAAGAGAGCAAGAAACAATAGACAATTCAAAAAATAGAAAATGGTTATCAGCAAAGCAGATATTAGTCCAGGTATAACAGAAATTATTTAAAAGTGAATGATCTAAATATGCCATATAAAGGCAGATCAGCAAAGGATAAAGAATAAGAAAACCCAGTAATATATTATAGGTAAGATATATACTTTATTTTTTTTTAAAGATTTATTTATTTATGCATACAAGCACTGGGGTACAGGCCAGAGGTGTGGGGGGGGTGAGAGGATTCACCACAGAAAGCGGGGAGCA
>JAGFMF010011627.1:1390844-1457025 GCA_019455555.1 Galemys pyrenaicus
CGAGGGACTGAGGTGATGGTGCACTGGTGAGATGGTGATGGGGAATACATGGGGATTACAATTAATGACAAGTATATGTAAATCTTAAAATATTTTAATAATAAAAAAAAAGAAGAACCAAAAATAATAAAATAAAAGCTAGTCAGGAATTATAAAAAAAAAAAAAAAAGAAGTAGGAAGTAGGTCTATAGTGTGATTTTTTTTACCCTTTTCTGTACCTGCTGTTTTTTTATATGACTCATAGATACTCAGTATTCTGGTTTGTGGCTTTCCAAGTCAAACTTTGACTTCAGAGTTAATTCTAGTTCTCCCTTTGGATAAGTTATGTTTAGAGAAAAAAAAGGTCTTCCTTAACATCACTCCCCCCTTAAAGTAGGTTAAGATTCTTTTCTCACTCTGATTTTACTGAAGACTTTCACACGACTTACTATGCATGGCCACTGGAGAGACAAGCTCAGTCCTATGGAACCCTAGAACCCTGCTGTTCCAACTCTGACATGCACCTGGGTTGCTTGGGCTCTTGTTAAATATGGCTTCTGCCTCAGCAGACCCCGTGTGTCACCTGTGATGCCTCCTTTCTCCCTCCCCTTTGCATTAGCTCAAGCTGCTGGACCCACAATCACACCTTGAGGCGCTAAGCTAAAGAGCTGCACAACTGAAGGTTGGTGTGGATGACACCACAAGAGCGCTTTTAAAACACGACTCCTGGGCCCCGGGCCCAGAGGTTCTGATCGCATAGGCTGGGGAATCACCTCACAGTCTGCATTTGGAACCAGCTCCTAAGTGATGCCAGGACTGCTCGTTCATGGCTCAGACTCCGAACATCAAATAAGGTGACCTGGTTGATCCATAAAACACGGGCCTGACCCTCCTACAGCCGAGCACACAGTGTGGGCCTAACAGGACACTTTAGATGAGCAAATGTTACCATGCCTCAGCATACGCTCCCCCCATAAAAAAAGCCAACTCCTATAAGTCAGCTACAACCGGGAAAGATGGTCACGTGAGGTGGTGAAGCAAACAAGGGGGGCTGATATTTTTCATTTGTGAAATTAAGTTACACTTAAGGTCAGTGATGTTGGAAGCATTTGCCACAGATGATTCTTTGTCACATGCAGGGAGACAGTAGTGATCTTGACACTTTGGGCAAAAGTCACCGGGATGTACTGTCCATGTTAGTGGACTAATGAGAACCGAAAGAAATAGCAGACTGTACATTTTGCAAATGTCAGAAGGCAAGACCTATAGCTCAACCCAGAAGTGATAAAAAGAAGCACTAGGTAGTAGGGCTGGAACAAAAGATGGCGGAGGATGGAGCTGTGGTGGTTAGTTTTGTGGGTCAACCTGGCTGGGCCTCCAAACGCCCAGGCACTGACTGAGGCAGTCAGTGCAGGCATGTCAGTGAGGGTGCCTCCAGAGGAGAATAGCATCTGAGCTGGTCGCTGGATAAAGACGCCCTTCCTCGTGTGGGTGAGCATCATCCCCAACTGTTCAGACTCACGTTTCGTCTGCCCCAGTGCTGCTGGAGCTCAACCTCTGACCTGACCGCTGGCTCTCCTCGCTGGCCGCTGGCACGCGGCCCGCAGGGCACTCTCAGTCACACCGCCACGAGTCAACACCTTGTTCTCTGTTTTACTGATGAGCTACTGGTTTTGTTTCCTCAAAAAAGAGATGTTGATAGCAAAAACAAGATTACAGTGACGGCCTTCATGTTAGGCCATGTCGGAGGCTTTCCATTTGGATCACGATGATGGAGGCAGCAAGGCCTGCCAGCAACAAGTAGAGCTGTTGGGGTGCCTGTTCTTACTAGGGCAGAAGGTGGCCACCTGAGCTCCAGGCCACGGAGAGAGCCCCAGCCATGGAACACAGGTAACACCCAGCTTCTCCAAAGGAAATCATCACACACCGAGGTTTTAAGGAGGATGTTTTAAGGCTCTGGTTCAGAGTCTGGTCTTCAGAGCATGGTCTGGTCCCTGAGGCCTCAAATGCAAGGATGGAAAGAAGCTGATCTTTCCAAGAGAGCAGCTCCCACAAATGAGGTAGGACCACCATAGCAAGAGCTGTCGACAACCCACTGTACACCGAGGTCCTCGTTATGGCCAGCAATGGCTTGATAAATTCCAGATTCCTATGCCACATAAGTGTACCTGAATGCTGGGACCCAGGGAGGAAGCGTGACGCCTCCACCAGTGACTGACAGGAGCCAGTAGACAACTTGTCCTTTGAGTGGGTAACACTGCGATGCGACTTCATGGGCTGCCATGAGGATTAACCTTCAGTTGCCCAAATTGTATATCAATGGTGCAAACTGATTTCCCCTCTCCACTCTCCTCCTACTGCTTCCTGGAATCGCCTTCCAAAGAAATAATTTGCTCTGAAACTCTTGTCTCAGCATCTGCTTCTGGGGGCAGCCAGATTAAAACACACTGGTACTCCCTGAAAGCTGACTTCAGATCTGAGACATACAGAAGAGGAGGGGAGGGACGAGAGCAAAGTGGCACAGTGGACCGTGGTGGGGACTACAGGGATTTGGTGGTGAGAGCACTACAGTAACTGCACCTGAAGGGGAGGATCCCATACTTCAAAAGACCAACAATGTGAACCAACATTATCTCAATAATAAAAAAAAAAAGGTCTTTTGAAAACAAACAAAACCACATTGGTTTGGATGGGCATATTAGAAACAGGATTCAAATATCTGGGCACCTGACAGGTCTCCATTCTGAGGTAATGAGGTGCCCATAAATTGATCTGTTGAAGCACTGGAATGAAGAAGAGTTGCAAGCAATGAAGCTGAAAGAACTCTCATGACTGATTTAGTTTCAGGGGTAGATGCAAACACAGAGCAGATGAGTAGCCAGAGCTGCTGAGCATGAATGTGCATGCATGTGTGCATGTGCATGTGTGCGCGCATGTGTGTACCTGTCAGGACACTGCCTCTATCTTTATTGGCCCAGGTGACGCCATCGGCACTGCCTGACCACACACACAGAGGGTCTATTCTACGTACTAATTTCCTAACATTGGATTTCTCTAAAACCTACCAATATCCATTTTCTTGCTTTCTTTTGGCAAAAATAGTTTTGGGCACACAGATCATGTTATATATTAATCACTGCCCTCTATATTACATTGTATGAATATATAATGTTTTCATTTACATATATACATACTATTCACTAGGAATGGAGCTTTTTCCCCTCTTAAATTTCCTTTTCTTTTTCTCTAGAATTGCTATAAGAGCATAGAAGTACGTATTAAATATTATGGGTTGAATCACAAATGAATGACTCCCTCACAGAAGCAGAGCATGGTGGGGAAGACATGTGCTTGGGAGTCAGAATGTCCCCATGTAGTGTGACCTTGGGAAAGTTGTTCAACTTCTTTGATTTCACTTTCCTTGTATGTAAAATGTCAGTAAATAATATTTCTGTGAGTGCTTTAAATTTTATGTGAGTATATTATATCATGTACCATATATGAGTATATTATATCATATACCCTACATGTATGCACTCTTTCCTGGTACAGACAGGCATTAAGTCAACAGCTATAAATATTTATCTATATATCTGTATTTGTACATTGCAAGGGTGACATGATTACCCACGAGGCAACATTACAAATCGTAGCCTCACACATGAGATAGCTTTCAGTGTCTTAAGTTTTTCCTTTCATTTCGTGTTCATTTCACCTTGTGTGAACTGATTTATGGAAACGCCAGAACTCGTCTCCTTCCTTTGCTTCAAAACCGCTTAGTCAATAAGCTACTAACTGTACATTTCTAGATATCACCACTGCCCCAAATAAGGAAGAGTGGTGATTTTCTGTGTAAAGGAAAGGGTCTTTTTTCTGTTTTAATTATTATAGCAATGTCTGAAAAATGCTGACTTTCTAGGAGGGTGAATTCGAGCGGTAACAGTGTAGCTGCCATTCCAAGGATGGATAGAATAAACAGCCATGCCGTAATGAACTCTCGGGCAAACATCTCAGTAATGTTCCTGACACCACAGCATGCTGACTAAGCTCGATGCGCAGGGTGGGGACTTGTAAAAGTAATTGCTACCCACCTACACCTGACTCGTACACACTAGTCAGTGAGTGGGAAATACAAGATCCTTTCCCTTTGGGGCAATACAGATAGGCAAGCATCTCTTCGTGAGTCATATTTACAAAGCTTAGGATTTCAGAAAAATATATTTTTTTAATGAAACATTTTCAGTAGCCTAGAAAACAAGAGAAGAGAGGGTTATATCCCCACACGTTTACATAATAATAACCATTATCAATATAACAACAGCTTTATGCTTGCTGAGCATAGCCTGCACTGGGTAGAAGTTGTAGAAATAAGTCCTCCGTATCATCCTATTTCATTCTTAAGACAACATAATCACCCTTATCGAAGCCTCTAGTAAATCACAATGACTGACAATAGGCAATCAGGAGTTTGTCCATGTTCAGTGGTTTTCAAAACAACATTAATTTTCATTACTTCTTTGCTAGGTTATTTCATGAACATTAATTCTGAAGTTTCAGAGGGCAATTTTTTTTATACTGTGAAGTTGATCTTAACCATATTTTATCACTGTCTCATTATAAAAATTTTATAGAAGTAAAATATTTTAGAAGAGGTATACGTGATTCATAAGTATATAAAACAATAATTTATCTCAGCCTGGAAAAATGACAAAACAGTGAGATAAAATCAAATATTTTAGCCCTAAGCAAGAAAGACTGTTGGTTCCAAAGGATTCACAAAAATCAATCAATTTTTCAGATAGCTTCCAAATTACAGTGCTATTGAATACAGGGAATGAATGAGTGTCTCAAAATATCCGTATTGGTCCCCTCTACGGGGGCTGACGTGGACACCTGTGCATTCACTGCATTGTGTCTGAATGGCTTTCCAAATTTTTAATGTCATTTATTAAATCATAAATGCCATTTAGTAAGTCTGTTCATTTTCTACAGAATGGTAGTGTTCCAAATTGCAAAAAAAACTATTACCTTTCAGTTCTATAGGGCAAAAATCTGAAACAGGTCTTACTGGGCTAAAATCAAGATGTGCTTTCCTTTTTGCATGCTCTAGAAGACAATCTGGTTCCCTTTCCAGATTCTAATTGCTGTCTCTCTCCTTCTACAAAATCAGCAACAGGAGCCTTCCTGGCAGTGGGTTAAACAACGCACTGTGAAGCAAACTGCGGCCACTGCAGCACGAGTTCGATCCCTGCCTCCCGCCGGGGAGGTGGTCCACATGGCGTAGAGGACCTCTCCTGCTTCACCCCACTGCTCCCCTCAGCAGTGTATTTCAGTCGATCTGCCTGTTCTGCTCCCCGCTCTGTGTCTGGTGAATCCTCTCACCTCCCACAACTCTGGCCTGTACCCCAGCGATTGTAGGGATAAATAAATAAATCTTAAAAAAAAAAAAAAACACCAAAATCAGCAACAGAAATTGAGTCCTTTCCACATCATATATAAGATAACTCTTCTCTCCTGCCACAGTCATATCTCTCCTTGAATCTTCTTTTCTGCTGCATTCTATAACTTTTTTTTTTTAAAGATTTATTTATCTATGCATACGAGCACTGGGGTACAGGCCAGAGGTGTGGGGGGTGAGAGGATTCACCACAGACAGAGCGGGGAGCAGAACAGGCAGATCAACTCAAGTACACTGCTGAGGGGAGCAGCGGGCACAGCAGGAGAGGTCTGCTGCACCATGTAGGTCCCCTCTCTGGCCGGCAGCAGGGATCGAACTCGTGCTGCAGTGGCTGCGGTTTGCTTCATAATGCGTTGCTTAACCCACTGCGCCACCAGGGAGGCCCCTGCATTCTATAACTTTTAAGTCCCCTGGTGATAACAATAGAGCCACCTGTGTAATTCAAGGTAATCTTCCTGTTCTAAGATCAGTTGATGAGCAACCTACACTCCATCTGCATCCTGAAATCCCTTTTGCTATATAAGTTAACATATTCATAGGTTCTGAGATTTAGGATGTAAACATCTCCAGAGCATTATTCTGCTTACTACAGTAGGATTCAAATGATTAATAATACATATTCACTTATTTTGCCTAAATACTTCCTGAGCACCCATTATGTTTCCAGGACTGAGTTAGGCTCTGGAAAATTAATGTCAACAAGACAGACATCTCTTGGGACCTTGTATCTTAAATCTTAGCCTTATTAACTCCTAACAGAACAATATACAGACTGAGTTGTTTTTTTTTTTTTTTTTTTTTGTCTTAAGTGTACCATTGAGAAACCAACAGATTGTTTCCAAGGGGGATAAAATGTGCTCACTTCATGATTTTGCTTAAGGCAAGTTTTGTAAACAGATTATAAAAGTGGTAAAAAGAATATACCAGAGCTATTAACCCATATCATTTTTTTTTTGGCAAACAGTAAACAACTGTCGATCCCCATTATGCACAGAATTTTATATTTGTAATTTCATCTACTTGCTAAATTTTACCTGTAATCCCCAAAATCAATCCTCACAGTGTGCTTTTGTGATCATTTGTGGACATGCACAGAGTGGAGAGAAACTAGTTTCCAGAGGTGCAGGATCCCCACCAAATTCCTACAGGGTGATGTTCTCATTTCTCACGTCAGGACTCACAACTCAAAAAAGTGCCTTTTTTCAGGCTAAGGGTCACACTTCCGCATTTTGGTTGGTGATTTTGCTGTTTAAAATGGCCCCTAAGCATCAGTGCTAAAGGAGTCTCCAGTCTTAAATTTGAGGAGGTTGTGAGGTGCTGTAGAGAAAATATGTGATTGAGAAGCTTCAATCAGGCGCCTTGGGGTAGGGGAGAGGGCTGTCCAATGATAAAAATTTAACAATACATCTTAACAGAATGTCAACAAGATTGAAACAAGATTATATATTGACGGGTTGATGCAAATGCTGTCACGATGGCTCACAGGGACCCAAACCCATGTACCCCAAGCAGCGGTTCAAGTCGTTAATTCAGTGTTCACAGAGACTTGGTAAAACACGACTCACAAGTGACAGGAACTAACTGTATCTGTTGTATAACTCTCCTTTAAGTAAACCAGAAAAATCGAGACTAAGTAAACCTCAAGGCAAATCAACAAAACGCATTACATATCATAAAAATGACGTAAGTATTGATAAGTATGTTCCTAACATATGAACTGTTCCATACGCCACAAGTTGCACCTGTCAGGTGTCAGAATAACTCACATGTGTGGGTTCACTGTATTTATGTGTTAGACTGTTTGTCTTTAAAAACTACTGTAGCTGGATGAATGATGCCTGCTAATGAAATCATAAATTTTTTAAAAAATTAAATACACATTTCAAATGTTGTTCATATATGAAAATAAATGCTTTCCCTTTTGTCCCCATTTTCTAATTTTACCTTATCCTAGGTGTTTTAAGGATGAGAAACAGCAGAAACATAAGTATAGATGCTGATTATCACAAGAGAAAAATCTTGTTTGACAATGTCTGTATATTTACATGCTTTTCAAATTATTCTACAAGTCAAGGCAAACACAGGTTAAATGAGTTAGGGGTTATTATAAGGCAGGGCTAATGTGACCAAGCAATCAATTTCTATGACTGTTTCTGTGAGGGGATGAAGGAATCCACTCTGCTGTTAGGGGAGACACCAGAGAGGGCGCTCTCATCAGCTCCTCTGACCCTCAGCTCCCCAAGTGCTGGAAAGTGAAAAATGCAAGCCAGTGACAGCTGAAGCTATGTGGCTGTAGGCTGTGTCCATGACCCTCAGGCATGGGGATGGAGAAGAAAGAAATGATACAGCCTCATTTTCTTTCTTTTCCCCACTTTTCTCCTTTTTCTTCTCTGTAGGATCTGTCTTTCTTAAAACTATTTCTTGGTGGCAACAAACCCCCATCGTCTCCCTCTCCACACTTAATATTGATAAATGCACTTAGAGAACACCAGCTCCTTGATGAGAACTGGCCTCTCCTTTCATCCTGATGGAGGCAACCAAATTACAGGAGTCTTGTGACTATTCAACTCAGGGCTAATGGCCTTCATTATTGTCACCCTTATTGCAAGCCAAATCAGATTGTGGACACTTTACTAAAAAGCTGCAAAGCAGAAAACAAAATTTTCATTATGGACATTTTCAAACATGCTCAAGTAGGGAGGACAGAAGTGTAAGGTCACATATCTAAATTCAAAGATTGCTAACTGATGGCCAGTTCTGCTCACCTGTACACACGTCCCCTCCCAGATCAACATGTTTCCTACTAGATTACTTTAAATACAGTCCCAGACACATTATTTCATGTAAACCTATCTCAAAATATATCTCTCAGGGGTAAGGATTCCTTTTTAAACAAAAGCACAACTTAATTTCAACCCTTGAAATGTTTCCGGTAGCTCTGCAATGTCCATGTCCTTTTGTGATGCTTTATCTCTTACAAGTACATGTGCCTGTGTGTGTGTGTGTCCCGCAAATAATTTTCAAATCAGGATAACAACATTTATGTAGAATGCATTTGGTTTATTCTGAATGTCTTTTTACCTTGAGATCACACTCCTTTCATTTTCTTTCACTCTGTTTATTGAAAAAGGCTGATTACTTCTCAGTGCGGGGTAATATGTCCTTCTGTTCCTATACTACTTATTAACTGGTAGTTAGGTTTTGAGGCTTGATTTGGCTTTAGCTTGACTTTTTATGCAAAAATCCTTTAAAGAACACACTGAATACGTCCATCTAGAGAGTCATGGTCCCTGGTTTTGTCTACAGCAATCACTGATGTTCTCTAAGTGCATTTATCAATATTTCATTATAAAATGGTGACATTCTATTGCCTCTTCACATTTTTTTTAAATATAGAATGCTTCTGTAAAAAAAAAAAAAAAAACCTCTTCTCATCAAATATTTGGTTGCCCTGAGGTGCAACTTCATCAGAAAAAAGTCGGAAAATCTTTGGTTTTGCTTTTCATGAACCAAATTTGAGTCCCTAAAATAATGAGCATGTTCCCTAACATTGTCCATGATTGTGAGAGGATAAGGAACTTGTTGTATTACTATGAATTCATGCATGTTTGACTTACTTGGTGCTTTAATCTACTTCTGGTGCTTTTGTCATCTATGTTCCAGTTGTTTCATTTTGGCCAGAAATTTTTGAGTTAACTTGTAAGTCCTGTTGATGTGATTCCACATCACATGTTAATGTTTGATAATGGTCTTCAGTCTTGAAGGGTTATTCAGATGAAAGTTATGACCCCATGAAGGGAGAGGAAGAGAGTCAAAAACATCCTACAGTAAAATACAGGTTTTCCCGCCTCATGTGATGCCTCGGCTAACTTCGGTGGTTCCTGGTGGAGGGAGTGTACATCTCTTAAATGGGGAAAGACTGAGTTGAGGAGAAAGGGAGGCTATTATGTCTTGTGTCAAATGTCAATTTTAGGGAGTCCCTCCAAAGAGACCTCTACACTAATGTCTTTAGGGGCTGCTGGGTTTGAAGAAAGTCAATTCACTCAAAACATTTCCTTTCATTATTTAGATTTTAAAATCCAGTCCACCTGATGAAATACATTTTGGAGAAGATACTGCAAAAATATTTCTAACTTTCTGAACATTTTTTAGGTAAAAGTAATTATGAACAAATGACACTAGGTAATAGAGGAAAAAAGTTTAAGGTATATAGAAAAATCTGGGAACGCTGCAGAGCACTAGGAAAATGACAGAAGACAAGGTCGAGGAGTGGTAATAACTAGTAAAAATATAATGATAATTACAGGAGCAGACAGCCAACTCAAAAGAAAGCAGCTGAGTTCAGAGTGGGTCATAATTTTCTCTTAGCATTCTAAGGCACACATATTGATGTCGGGGTGTGGAAAAAGCATATGACTTCCTGTGCCCCCACTGGCTCTATCCTTGGTAACTGCTACATCATCAGACCCTTTAAATATTTATGGATGGCTTAAGTACATGTCGTTCCTCTCCAAGTGCTGTCTCGTGGTAAGAACGCAGCTCTTCAGCTATCTAGAATTACATCTCTACCTACAAATAAGTAATGGATGAATGTTTTCAAGGGGAAAAAAATACCCTCATCACATTCAGCTTCAAAGTCATGTCTTAGTCATCTTACTGTTATACTTTGTTTGAGTCTATTCACATAATTGTGAGCATTTTTAAAAAATGTGGTAAAAGCAGACAGATTACATAACACAGAAAGCACCTATCATTTTCCTTTAAAGTGTAGCAACAGTGATTTCAAAGTAATCTTGCAATCTGACGGAAAGTGTGGAAATTTCATTTATAATATTCAGCAACAAGCCCAAGACCAGTCACGTAACACAGAGAGACCTAAAGTGTATCAAGACAATCAGACTTTAGTCCTGAATGCTCATATGAGAAACAACATGGTTTCCCTTGGCAATCAGAGATACTAGTCACCATCCTCAGCCCCACCACGACCCCACATAAGATGTCACAAACCTTCTAGACAGTGTATTGTATTAAATTACATTGTAGGGTAGGTCATCTAGTCCCAAACACTTAGGATTATTTAAAATACATGAATAACAGAATAGACCTAGAACACTTTGAGATCCTGCAATAAATCTACATTGAGTGTGATGCTTTTCTCAAAAAAGAAAAAAAAAAGGCAAAACATTCCCTACCTAAATCTGACCTCCTGCATCAAACATCTGAGCAGATGTCACCAAGCCACACAGACACATATAGTCAGTCAAGGACTTCACTCCCTGAAGGCATCAAGATGGACGCCATTATCTAGATTTAGGCGTTTCTTTTTAAATCTGAAGTTAAGCATAAAGAAATCCTTCACATATCATTAACCCAAGTAGAGAATAGGAAGTCAGAATATTACACATCCATGAATCAATTCAGAGAAAAGATGAGGACTGCTGTTCTGGTTAGAACCAGGTAAAATCAGTCAGTTGTGACTGAAACTGATGTGCATTCACAGAACTACTGAATCAGAAGTAGAACCCCAGAAGTCACTCCAAAGATAGTGTCAAAGTTCCATAGGCGGAAAAACATGGTTAATAAAAGAATTTCACATGAATGATAAGCAGAATCTGAGTAATCCGGGCGTGACCTCTGGCTGCAATGTACAAGGTAGAATAGCAGTAAGACAAAGTCATTAGTAGCATATTTTGGAACTGACTTGGCTAAAGTCAGAAGGGAAAAAAAAAAAAAACCCAGAAAGTAAAATCAAAGCCAACTCCCAAGTCCAGAGAAAAATTGAAATGAGGAAAAAAAAATAGAATTTAAAATTTTAATGGAGAAGAAAATTATAAATAGACTGAGAACAAGTACAGGGAACACTAACCTCTGGATGATGAGGAGGTGATGGGAAATGTAAAAGTTCTTGTTAATTTCATTCTTTTTTATGAGATGTAAAATTCCCTTAAATGCTTCCCACAGTTACTTCTGAAAAAAATCATGATCTTAACCTTTTCTCCCATTTCCCATGTCCTTCTGTGAACTGGGGTGACTTGTTGAGGACCGGACAGCAGGGCTCAGATTTCATTAGATCCTCTACTAGGTGAAAAATGAGACAGTGCAAAAGGCACCTGTGATGGCTAATTTTATGTGTCAACTCTACCGGGCTAAGCCATGCCCCTACAGCAGGTAAGAAGTTCCTTCTGGCCGTGTCTGTGCGGGCGTGTCCCGAGGAGACCAGCATCTGAGTCAGCGGACTTAGTGAAGAACGTCACCCTCGCCAGTGCCAGCAGGCATCAGCCAATCCACCGCGGGCCCCAACCGAACAAAAAAGTGGCGGCAAATTAGTTCTTTTCGTTCAAGTCATCATCTATCTGCCCACTGCCTTCTTCCCTTTATCTCTTTGTTCTCCTCCTCGCCTTCTTGTCTTCTTGTGTATTCAATTTCCACACAAAGGCTATGTGCCAAGCTTCACACTAGTTTTTCTGGCATGTGTTACTGCTCCGCCCGTTTGCGAAGGAAGCCAATGCAGCTTCACTGTCCCATCACACAGTGAGAGACGGAGTCTGCACGGGACGGCGTCTCACAACAGAGACAGATGACAGCCTTAACCACACTCACCGGCTCCCATCTCTTCTCCTTTTTTCGGGCTGTGTCCCAATGCTTTGAACCGAACTTGATTTGATATTCCAATTATTTATGTCACTCTTGCCTTGGACAAGAGAAATAGGGCCATGAGCTCCAGAAAGCCGATGTAAGTACACACACAGAAACTGCATGTGCCAGTGGGGTTTGCTGCCCCTGCCTCAGATTTTCAGATCTATTTCCAACCCAGAAGCCAATGGATGAAGCCACTGAAATGCAGGAGAGAAAAGGAGGGGACGACTGATAGGGACTTTCCCTAGAGCTGTAGGTGTGGTCCAAGGGGGGCAGTCACACGGGCGTCTCTCGTGGTGGAAGACTTCCACGTGTAGCAATGTTCAATGTGGGGTGACAAAGAGGAATTTATGTCATGAATACATGCTTGTTCTAGTCAAACAATATGCAGTTTGCTGTCGGTGAATTTTTTTTAAATGTATTATAGTCAAGTGTATACTTTATTCAACCCAGATGGATTAAATATTCAAAGGCTAAGAATTTCAAAGTACAAAGAAAATGAGAGCATTCCAAATGGAGATTCAATGTTTGTGTGTGTGTGTGTATATGTGTGCATGTACAGCCAAAGGGTCTGATTTTATAGGACAGAAAAGATCTGGCAGACCCATTTCTTTCCAATTTAGAGAAGATTCAGTATTTACCTGTCATCTTTGACATGCGGATTTTCTTAAGACCCGTAAGTCTCACTGTGAACTTATTTATTTATTCTGATCTAAGAATTGAAAATCTATTTTCCAAGTGACATATTGAAATTTTTCTTTTTTTACCTTTTGTTATTTCAGGGTGTAAAGATGGAACTGCTATTACCATAATAGCTTTGAAGCTCTGGGGACAATTTTCTACAACTTTCCACAAACTCGATAAAATAAATAAAAGTTTTTTTTGTTTTGTTTTTTTATGAAACTGATACTCCCCAACTCATGATGATGCTGACATATTGCAATAAAGCCATTGCTCCCTGAAGATCTCTTTTCACTGTTCCAGCATTTTTTCTCTTCTCTAGCTCTTATTGAAAAAGAACCCTATTATTAAGTACTTAAAATGTTCAAGACTCCAAAAGGGAGACAACCTTTCAGTATGAGAGATTAATAATAACAATAAGAAAAACAGAATGGAAGATAGGAGCTCAAAGCCAAATAAAAATTTCATTTGCAGAATACAAGTCAAATACGATTTCTTTGGAAATGCATCTCTCTGATTTATAGACACAGCTCTGTGGAATATTGCCTCACATTTTTCCTTCCTGCTTCTTTCTTTCATCCTCACAGCTACTTCTGGACCTAACACTCAAATGTTTTCTAAAGCACGGCTCTTCTAAATCACACCAAGCAAGACTCTTTGTGAACATTTCTGATAAGAGTCAGATGCAGATAACAATATAAAGAGAAAATCTTAGACAATTCCAACTTAGAAATGTGATGCCTGAAGGCAGTTGGGAACCTGGACAGATGAAGTCATGTGATGTGGTTCAAGTCCTGGTTTGTGACTAAGAGCTTTTCTTTTATGTACTTATACAAAAATACCAGAAAGGATGCACATCTCAGTACACACCCAGGCCACTGCATTGTAAATCAGCAGCGACACCACCAGATTATTGTACTTTGGATCTGAAGTGATCACAGACGTGTTTCCTTATGCCATCAGGGTACCATCGGTAGCCATTCTGAACCACGTAAGAAGCCTGTTGTTTCTACCTCCTAGGAATTCACAGCCTCGATTAAAAACTGTGTATGCCTTTTAATACAGACAGTGTATGTAATATGTGTTTTAGCTGGTAGCATTTGGGTATTTGTGTCAACTGTATAATTTGGAATAAAGAGAAATATATAACTAGAATAAAAAAGAATGAAAAATAGATGAATGAGTTGAATGCAGCTGATTAAGGTTCTACAAACCATGAAAACTAATCGAGAAAGACGCCCTGGAAATCCAACAATTGTAGATGTCACTGGAAATAAGACCCTGGGGATGAGTTAGTAAATATTGGAAAAGAGCCAGGGCAGGAGGGACCGGAAAGCGATTGGATGAAAGGCCCTGAGTTGGAAGGGATGTGCCGAGGTACACTTGGCAAGCGTGCCTTAGATCAATGAACGAAAAGCATGACCCAGAAGAGAAGTGGGAAAGGAAAAGGAACCTGGTGAAGGTCCTCCAAGGGATGAGTAAGCATCTGACGGGGCTCTCTGTGCACAGGAAGCTGTCAATAAAATGTGCCAGTTGAACAGGCACATCAGGTTGGCCGGCCGAGAAAACCTTTCACTAAAACACAGCAGCACGCTGTTCTTTATACACCACACATGTCAAACGCCCCATCCCCAAAGCAACAACAGATGTGTGCTGATGCACCCACATACATGCTCTCCCACCTGGGCCTCTTCACTGAGCTTGGCATTCATCTGCAAAGTGCTGGATGAGGAGCAGAGCAATGCTGCTTTTCCCATGTGAGAAACAAATCTATGCTCCTAATGACAGTATGGGCCACCTTCACCATGGAGTCCCTTCTCTGGAGCATGGAAAGACTGTTCTGTTCCTTGCTAGCATGGCAGACTCAGGTGTGAGGGGCAGGGCACAGAGGAAGGGAACTGGGGGGAGGAGTAGAATTAAACATAAAACTTTATAAATGTGGTAAGAGTTCCATGAACTGGCGGGGGGGGAGAATTTAATATCTAGATCTCATTTTCTTCAGTATCAGATTATTATTGATCTACTTTCTTTATGAAAACGGGCAGTTTTACAACTGAATGGGAAGGAGACATCACTAAATCTTGCATTCCACTTGCACCTTTTTTTCTAAGTAAAGAAAAAGCAGCTCAGAGAGGCGTGTGGTGCTATTAACACACCTTAGGACTGTGTTGGTCATCTGCTCACTTTACTTAGAACACTTACTGCTGTTTCCTGCTCTGTCCTGATACTGGGGCAGCTTAAATGATGCTCACTGAGAATCCAACACTTGCAAGGGAGCAGGCTTACAGCTGGGAGAGAGGTGTGAAAAGGTTGGCAGGAGCCAGAAAGTTCTCTCTACTTCTGCTCCGCTTCAAACGGCTTCTCACAGTAGCTGAGCTGCCACCAAGCCCCTGCTCCCCCAGACGTGCCCAGCTTCCATAATCCTCTGCCGGGCAGCCTCTACCACAGCTACAACGACTGGCAATGCCTGCCTCCAGGCTCTTTAAACTCCACTTCCTCACTGTCCCTCCAACTCCAGGGGCTGCAGGACTTTGGGGCTCCTGCTGAGCTCTGAGCGGCCTCACCACCTCCCCTTTGGCTGGTTAGCCTTTCCCATCACCTGTGACCAATTTCCTTTGATGACTTCAGAGTTTTGGCTGCCAGAGTAATTTCTAATTTTCTGACTGGGCACTGGCTCAGAGAACAATTTAGTGTCAGAACTAAGGTAGTTTTGTATTTTGTCATAATATGAGCCAAGATTAGATACCATGCTGCATTTCTGCCTCCTTTAAAAAAAATGCTTTACTTTTTATTACTAATTTTAAAGAATGTCTTACTCTTGTGCCATCTTAAAGAATTTTTGTGATGACGGAACTGTTCTATAAATGTATCATCTAATATAGTAACCATTGGCTAGATATAGCTGTAGAGCTCTTGATGTGTGATTAGTATGACTGAGAAGTTTTATTTTTAATTTTATCCCATGTTAACTGAATTTCAAATTTAAATAGCTCTATAAAATGAGTGGCTACCATATTGAACAGCACTACTTTATATATATATATATAATTTTTATTTTTTTTTCTTACAATCTTTGCTTTCTTTTCCGGATGTAGTCCCCATAGAATTCCCACCACCAATTCACCCATGTACCATCACCATAGTCCCTCGTGCTCATCCCGTCCCTGCTTTGATCCCAATCCCTCCCTCTTCCCTGCAGAATGTCTCAGTTTTGTAGCTGTTTATTTTTTATTTATCTTGTTATCGTTTTTTGTTGTTGTTGATATTAGGGGATCAAGGGAAAAAAATAATACCTACTTTATATATTAAGGAAACTGGGTCTTTGTCATTAGAAGGAAACAGTTAACGTCTGGTTTCGTTTTTTCTTTAATTCTTTGAAGTTTTTTTTAATGAAGTTTTACTGATTTTTACCATTGGCTTACAATACTGTGTAAGCGTCAGGACTGTAGAGTCACATCTCATGGCCCCATCAACAAAATTCCAATTAACTATGGCTTTCAGTTAAGTCCTTCTCCCAATACATGTTCAAGAAATGTTGTAGGGTCAGAGAACTATCAGGTCTTTCCACCCTCCCGCCACTGGTATAATGATGGACACCTGCAGTGCTGCACACATGCCTAGGTGGGCATGCGCAAATGGGCGCACCTGGGTTTGGACACGTCATGAGGATGCCAGGGCTGACCAATAGTACCAACAAGCAGACCAACAGTAAGCAGCAGCAGCAGCAGTAGCAAAGTAGCAGCAGCAGCAGCAGCAGCAGCAGCAGCAGCAGCAGCAGCAGCAGCAGCAGCAGCAGCAGCAGCAGCAGCAAAGCAGCTGAGAGGTGAGATGCGCTAGGGGCTGGGAGGCCTGCCAGCCTCCCCCCGCCCCCTGGGCACCCCTGCCTGCCATGTACCTGGTCACCTCCGAGAGAATGGTTCCACCTCTGACAATACAAAGTATGAAAGCCACCGAGGGCTACAAGACTCCTTTCCTTTATCCCCCATCTGCTAGAACCATCCAGAACCTGCCCTGTGCCCTTTCCTGCTGCTACAAATGTAAAATCCAGTTTACTGGAGCTAAGATGATGGGCATATAATCAGGATTATATTCTGAATCTATACTTGTTGCCAAGTCTGTTTACTGAGTAGGTCAGTAGATTCCAGTCTGTGGCAAACTGAACTCACCTGGGAATTGTTTTTTTTTTTTTTTCTTTAATTCCTCCTGGGCTACCATCCCCAAATATTATTTAATTGGGATGGGTGCTACCCGGGCATCAGAATTCAAATATGCAGCAAAAAACTAGGAACTGCAAGTGATCAAGGAGTAACCTGGGACTGGTGGGCAAGGACCCTGGAGAACGGGGTTGGCAAGTGTCTCAAAGAGTCAAGTCATGAGCCAAGTATTAAAGCCAAGTATGACGGCTCCCTGACCCCTGCTGGACACATCCACTCAGTCTTGTCCACTGTGATCATGTTTATGGAATTGTTGAGCTGTTTAGCAGCTTGTGAGCATAACTGAATATATGCTCTGTCTGTCCATTCCTTGTTGTCTGTCCTTTGTCCTTTCTTCAAATTTAAGAATCTTGTTGTAGAATGAAGTCTGTTCAGTCATCAGGCTCAACAGAAATCTTAACCCAAGACACCTGCTGCTGATGAATAACGTGGACACTGCAGTCCTTGAGGCTAAAAATATCTCCCAGTTGATACTGTATTTTCAAGTTGTCCGTGCTATTTTTTCATGCAGCTTTCTGAGTATTATGTAACTTTTCATCTTTTCCTTTATGACATCTGGATTTATTTTTCTTGCTTAAAAAGACATGCTCTTTTCAACATTATATGTTTACTTACACATTGTCCTGGGTTTTCTTTTAATACTTTTCTCTGTCTATATTGCTTTCAATAACCAATTTATCTAGAACCTATTTTTCTGTTAAAATTTTATTTTTCTACAAGCTATGACTCAAGTTCCATAGTAGCTTAGTTTACATTTCTCACATATTTTCAATGCTATCTATCTTAGGCAAAGTCCTAAATGTATTTAGACTTAGAATGGATGTTGTATTTGGTTCTTCTGTGAGACTTTAATTTGCCAGTATCGATGTTTTTAATTAATACAGATTTCTAAGATGTTTCTAACATGCAGCTTCTCCATTATTTCAGTCAATTAGCTTATTTTCTTATATATGCTTTTTACATGTGAAATTCAGAATTTCATTTTAGGGGTTAAGAAGAATGAATACTTTTTAATGTAATTTTTAATTCAAAAAATACATGTCCTTTCATTTAGTCAAATCTTTTTATGTCCTTTAGTATCAAAGTATCATTTTCATATATGTTGTATATATATTTTAAATTATATACAATAGATTTTCATTATTCCTTGACATTTGTTCAAGTTTAATAAGAGTACATACATATTTAGATATGCATGCTTTTATACTGTCTAGGTATTTATTTACAGAAAGATAAATCACTGATTTTATAAATTAAGTTGTGAAGACAGAACAATTATCTTTTTTAAAAAATAGAAAAATGATTACCTTAGATTTATAAGGAATATCATTATACCCACTCCAATCTTACCTCCTCCTCCCTGGCTTCTGTATTTTTTTTATCCTCATCTCTGATTGAAACATGCTTGATACTTTCGGGAATTAAAAATGTAAACTAAAAATAATTAATTTAAAAACATAACCCTATGAAAGAAGACCTAGATCTTAAGGAACAATAGAGAATCCTTTCGTGACAGACGGGAGAACTGCAAGAGCAGCACCCTGAGACCCGACGGGGGCTGACAAAAGCAGAGGTGGACACACAGCATCACGTCACAGTTAGTGTCAAGGGGGAATGGAGAGGAGGGGGCAGAGCCGTCCTGAGTTGCCATATGGTAGAAGGTGGTAGACAAACTCGAAAGTATTTTGAAAACACGTTCTTCTCTGGTTGACGATTTCAGAACGCTCTTAAACATGAGCTAGCACTCTAAACATGGCACCAAATCAAGCCTCCTGCTGGTTCTAACCACTCTCCTCAAGTAAGTTTTATTTCACTTGCTTAGGTCGGTTTGTAAAATAAAAAGCAGCATCACCATTTCTCCTATATTGATGTGTGTGTGTTCACGGGAGTTCATGTCTATTTTCCTGTACGTTTTGATATGTAGCTGCAGTGCAGGTGTGTCTTGCAGGAAGGGACTGACATAACATGCCAAGGACTGGGCAAAGACGCAACAAGGTAAACCACATGACTTAGTAGAGAGAGTGCCCAGCCACCTAGCTGCTCTGATTCATAATGAATGCCACCTTAAAAACCCAAAGGCCGCTACCTTTCAACCACACACGTGTAGGCTGATCACTTTTCAGTAAGTGGAGAATTCATATGAAAGAGGACAGAAATATGAACAGGATATCCCCTGAGGGTACAGACAATGCCGACATTCATTAAAATTGTCGTTCTGGCATAGGCAGTCTTGAAAGGCCACCGCAGCCTGAGGCATGTTCTAGGCATCTGCCCAAGGAGGAGGCAAGTACTGCAATGCATTACGCTTGATGACTTGACATGTTGACATGAATGACATTGGCACTGTTCTGCTTTATTTTTGTGGGCTAAGGCTACTTGGACAAGGGCTCAACATCGGGAAAAGGGAAAGATGCCCTTTGTAAGGGGATTCCATCAAAGCCACAATGCAACTCCACACCTTGGCCTCCCAGGGTGTTCCAGTAACCAACCCTTCCACCCTCAGCCCCCTGCCATTTATTTGACTTGGAATACATACATGTCAAAAAAAAAATCTTTGCAGGAAAATGGTGTGACCAAGCAATCCCACTCTTGGGCTTCTAGCCAAAGAAGCTGAAACCATTAACTCAAAACATTGTGTTTGTTATAGCGTGACTTACAAGGTAGATCATGGAAAAACCTAAGTTGGACTGGACCAAGAACATGTGTTCTAGGGGTGGTTTCCTGGTGGCCTAAGGTTTAAGTCTCAGTGCTACCACTGTGATGGCCTAAATTTGATCCCTGGCCTGGGAGCTGACCCACACATGGCACAGCGGACCTCTCGTCTCACCTACTGCTCCCTTCAGCTGTGTACTGAAATAAATCCACCTGAATAAGTCCACCCATTCCCTACCCTGTCTGTGGTGAATCCTCTCACCCCTTGCACCTCCGGCCCATACCCCAATTCTTCTACACACACAAAAAATGAAAACAAAGAACACGTGTTCTTACTATACAATGGAATACTATTCAACCACAAGAAAAATGTTGTCATTTAAAGCAAAATAGAACAAGTTCAAGGGTAATACTTAGTAAAGCAAGTCAGAAATAGAAAACAATACACTTATAAAACAAGTGCGCACTAATAAATGAAGTAAGTTTTTTTGTTTCAGAGGGAGAGGGTAGGGGGAAAGGGTCAAATTGTGTAAGGTACGGTGGTGGGGAAAAAAAGTATCGTATTCATACTAACCAAATATGTGTATACTGCATGAGAAAAAATAAAGTTCATAAGAAAAAATTAATATAAAATCTTTGCTGGCAGTGGTTCTTCCCTGTCTGGCTTACAGAGCTGACAACTCAAACATTGACAAAAGTGATAAAAGTGGCATGAATATTTTATGGCAGGTGGTACTACTATCTAGTTGACTTTCTAAGTCACAGAGGTCCCAAGTCTTTCACTAGCCAAACTCTGAATTGTGACACTGGACACTCCTAATTAAAAAATAAAATCCCAGACATACTAACTTTAGAATCATGCTGGTTTTCTTTAATTAGGTAAAATGAAGTTTGTAAGAAATAAACTGTGTTTCCTTATTAAATCACATCTACTTAATTAATTTGTGAAATTGGTATAATCTCCTCCCTTGTCCTACAGTCTGCTATGGGAAAGTATCTTGGACATGTATCAGAGACAATGTGGGTAATTTAGCTGTAAAGTTACTGCATATGTTGATCTATTTAAAACATTCTTAAGACATTAGTTTCACGTACTTCAGCAATTATTCTTAAATGGGTGAAAATTATACCTTACACGTACTTTTTCAATCACTTTCAATGAGGTGGCTGAAAAGTCTTTTGATAGTAGATGTTAAGGGGCTTTGTCTTCCATTTGATTGGAGAATTTTTAATGGGTGGACTTTTCTGATTTTTTAAAAGCATTTCTAAGCCGTGCAGTCTACATTGTATAAATTGCATTTATGAACACTGGATCATAAATTTTATTCTAAGAAAATGTTTTAAATTAAAAAAAATAGGTGCCTCCCTGGTGGCGCAGCGGGTTGAGCGCCACACTGTGCTGTGAAGCATCCACTGCACAGCAGTGCGAGTTCGATCCCTGGCCAGGGAGGGGACCCACATGGCGTAGCAGACCTCTCCTACCTTGCCTGCAGCTCCCCTCAGCAGTGTGTTTCAGTCAATCTGCCTGTTCTGCTCCCCACTTTGTCTCTGGTGAATCCTCTCACCCCCTACACCTCTGGCCTGTACCCCAGTTCTTGTATGCATAAATAAATCTTTTAAAAAATATGTATCTATGAATTCATACCTCTATTAAGTAGGTAAATGACCTGTATAGATTAAAAATATTTTTTTCTCTTTAAAGATTATTTGTGAGAATTCTTTTGGGTAGACGGGATCCTTGTCCCGATTAGTGCTAGAAGTAGAATCTCACTGCAGCGTTTCCCCCAGCCTGACGTTCTATTTGTTTAGAAATAGACAACTGCCTTTCCTTCTTCCCCCCACTGCATACTAAGACTAGGCTGAGTGCTTCCTGATTCTCTTTCATAGATTTGTTGGTATCATCTGGAGAAGACTGTGAATCTCTTAAAGGAATTGGCATGATGTATCATTTGTATATATCTCATAATATCTAGGAAAACTGGGCAAAGAATGTTGTTTCAAGAGTCAAGAAATACCAACTTAAAAATGCAACAAGGGATTAAAATCCTTACTGCGTGTATCAACTAAAATTTGTTCTTTGGCTAAATCTCCAAATTGAAGGGATCTACACTATTTCAGGCAAAAATGACAAGAGCCAAAGCCCACCCACCATGGCTCAGTGCCCCTCCTTCAGCAACTGTACCTTCAGCCACTGGGAGTCGCCCTCAGAAGGGAGCTAAGCAATGGAACAGAACAGAATTTTGCAGTCTACCTGAAGAGAACAGGAAATGTGTGTGTGTGTCTGTGTGTCTATGCATGTGTGTACAGAGAAACACCACCAAGATTTGGGGATTTGGGGTCCTCTGATCTACACATGATCTTACCTGTTTTATGTGTGATCATGGTACAAATTGTACCAACTCTTAATTTTGATCTCCACATCCAAAGTTACCAATCAACTTTCTTTACCATATCCAGATATATAACCTGGTCCACCCCAACTCAAATCCTGGTCTCCTGGTTATTACATGGGAAACCATGTCTCTGGAAATATCCAGGCTTCCGTTGACACTTTCGCAGTTTCATGGGATATCCCTTCCATACCTAAGTTAACCCCTTCATAATCTAAGAGGTAATGCTTCCTTGTTCCACACTCAAGTAGTACTTTTTTCATAAGCTCATTCTGAAGTGATTTCTATATTCTGCCAATTCCTAAATCCCCACGTTTGCATGCTCCTCGGAATCACTCTTTGGTTTGTTATGATACACTCTAGTGTTTCAATGACTTACTATGCTCTCTTTCAATACCTCCCAGAAAGTTGTATGATGTTAGGGACAGATTAGGTTATCAATGTATTTAAATCTATTCATTCATTTGCAGGCTTCTTTTCCACTAATTCACTCAACAAGTCATGTGCCACATTGGTTGTGGAATACCACAAACCCAAAGATGGGAAAGATAAACCCTCCCCATAAAAAAAATTCAGAATTTATAGAAAAGAAAGAAATGTCCCATCCTAACTCTAGCCACTTCTAAAAAGCACCTGTATGCACTCAAAGGAGGAGTTGATGGGGATAGGAGGAGTCACTTTTAGTTACTATACTCATAAAGTACCCCAGGAGAAAGTACATTCCATTTATTTACTCACTAATTCAGGCAGCCAACGTTGAGCATTTGCCTGCAACGTACCAGATACTATTAGAATCTGTGGGGCTGCTGAGGTGAATGGCTGGAAGGTGCGGTGTTTTCGGGGTGCTCACACTCAAGAGAAGACAGTGAGTTAATTAACAAGTCACAGCGAATCTAAAAAATAATACCTTAACAGGTCACTGTGATAGATTCAATTTGCCTTTAACTCAGTCTGGATTGGTAAGAGTATCATTCAAACCACTATTTTATGCTGAGCATCATCTTTTCGAGTAAGCAAGAAGACAAATGGCACTGCTGATGTCTGGCTTTCCCCCAGCTTGATTAATGGAGAAACAATAACTTTCCTGGTTGGTCTATCATTTTTTTAAATGTCAAAAACATACATTTCCCTTAACAGAGCTAAATAGAACCATGCATTAGCCACTACTTATCTGGTTTAAAATCCAATGTTTAATTTAGAAAAAGAGTAGAAGGTAGTCCAAACATCTAGTTAAAAATAAATACTTCATTAGGTTTTCACTGTTATTGCTTCACAATTATTGCTTATTTTACCCCTAGTTTTAATGGTTTTCATGTAATTAATTCAACCATAATATCCAGCTTTTTTCTCACTCTTAGATGCGATTGCTTTGGATGATAAGGAAACTTTTCTCAACAATGCTTGTAACAACAACAAATGTTGGCGAGGATGTGGAGAAAAAGGAACTCTCTTACACTGCTGGTGGGAATGCAAGCTGGTCCAACCATTATGGAAAGCAGTATGGAACTTCCATAGGATCCAGCAATCCCACTCCTAGGAATATACCCAAAAGACACAAAAACACTGATTCAAAAGAATACCTGCACCCCTATGTTTATAGCAGCACTATTTACAATAGGTAAGACTATTTACAATAAGAAACAACCTAAATGCCCAAAAACAGATGATTGGATCAGGAAGCTGTGGTACATATACACGATGGAATACTATTTAGCAACCAAAAAGATAAACTAGAGTCATTCATAGGAACATGGATGGAGCTGGAAGGGATTATGCTCAGTGAAATAAGTCAGAAGGCAAAAGAAAAATACCTGATGGTTTCCCCCCTAGGAGGAATATAAGGGAACCAAATAAGGATCAAGGAAAAGAACAATACTAATAACACAACAAAAACAAATTGGGGACACTTGGTGGGGAGGGTGGGGGAGGCTTGAGGGCAGATAAGAGCACAAGAGACTGAGGTGACGGTACAGTGGTGAAATGGTGGTGGGAACTCCATGGAGATTACAACTGATGTCAAATATATATAAATAAAGAAGGAAAAAAAGTGCTTGTAGGCCAACTTCTTCCACACTGCCTGCTATTCTCTCTAGAGAAAGAGTAGGACTACTACTTCTCAATCCAATTTACATCAGTAAACATGGACTGAATGACCACCAAGTGCTTTAGCGATCCAGGGGTCACTAAATCACAGTCCATTTCTTCAGCAAGTTTCTAACGTAACAGAGTTCTAGGAAGTTTCAGAAGAGAGGCAATTGACTGATCAAACAAAATTATCATTATGTGCCCAAATAGGCTTCCAAATTATCTGTGTGCTAAGAATGATGCTTCATTAAGTTACTCATTTTCTCTGGTTCTGGCAGCTCAGCCAGAGGGGGGGAAAAAATAGTTCTTTGATTGCAGTATATTGTCTGTGGCCCACATGAGATCCAAACCAATACTTTTCTACCCTAACAAAGAAATACTTTCTCAGCACCCAGCAAACTTCCTTTTGCTTCCTTCTTCCACCAGGTTTTAAATACAATCAATCAACGACAGGTACCACCCGCGTGATACAACGCACCTCTTCACCAGCCTCTCCTATGGCAGCTAGGCTTCTCTCCACACTGCACAGCCCTTTACAAACATACACACTTTAAGAAGAGTGAAGAATGATTTAAATACATATCCTATAGATGCACATACATACAGCAGGTCCTCAGTTAACATTGTTTTGCTCAGTGTGATTTCCTTATAATATTAATGAGAATAAAAAAAAAGTCACTCCCAGCAAGGTCCCTGTCTGGGGGGAGTGTGCACCTGTCTCCTTGTCTACTGGGTTTTCTCCCAGCACTCTATTCCCCGCCCACATTCCAGAGATGTGCGTGTGGTTCGCTGGCATGTCTCAGTCATCCCGGTAGGAGGGAGGTGTGTGTGTGATATTCTCTGGGATGGCACAGCACCCTGGACACAGAGAGTGCCCACCTCGTGCCCTGAGCCACAGCAGGAGACTGACACCTGCACCCCTGACCTGCAATAAGGGGGTTGTAAAAAAGGATCAATGAATGAATACAAATGACTGCTAAATACTAGAAGTGTTTGGGGTCATCATTTAGTTTGGTGATATTTTTGTGACCAGAAAGATGCTGAACAAACCTAACTCTTACTTATGTCAATCAGCCAGTGGCAAAACTGGTTTCTATCTTATGTTGCTTTGCTTAAAGTCTCAGTTTCCAAGACCCTCGCAACAATTTAAATGAGGACTTACTGTCTGCATGTGTGTGCGTGCGTGCGTGTGCGTGTGTGTGTGTACTGCAACTTAGATTAAGAGACTGGTAAACAAAGGTATCTTGAGAGACTAAGTCTTTTGTTAAGCAAACATACCCAGATGCTGTCCTCTTGTCGATACTGTTTCCAGTTTCTGCCGCTATCACTGAACATCAGGAGGTAGCTGGTCACCCAGTTGGAGCTCCCATAGCCCCCCTGGGTGGCCACAGCAGTAATCTCCATTCTCTCTCCAAGGTCAATCTGTAGCCACTGGTATTTGTTGGACACAAGTGGAGACCAACCGCCAGCTCCTTTTATGAAAATAGAAGACAAGAAAAAATGGCAAAGAATTAGTTAAAAATCTATGTTAGTGGAGTAGAAATGCTAGTGAGACTGCATTCTTCTATGGAACTTTAGAAAACCAAATTTCCACACCATAAAACTTCTCAGAGAAAAGCATGAATTTGATATGAATAAGGTGTAAATGGATGGAACCTATGTTAATTGCCTTCATTTCTAAGTGTCATAACCTCATGATACTGGGAGGTCAATTCAATTAAGATTAAACTCACTGAATGTTTAAAGTGCTTAATTTGATAGGTGGAAATTCTTGCCAGCACTTGGAGCTGGCATGTTCATGCTCACATGCATGATCGGGTATTAGGGAATACCTTCACAAGACAGGGGAAGCAGAAGACTACTTGTGATGTCAGATCATGTGTAGACTCCTCGGAGAAATAAATACAGCATTAAGCCTGGGAATTCTAAGGAGGTAAAGGAAGAGTTCCAGCCCTTGCTGCATTTACAACCTTTTAGGAGGAGCCAACATTGAAAAGCATGTTTGAAACACACCATGAGAAATGTTAATGATGAGGCAGGGCAGAGAACAGTAACACCACGAATGGCAGGGAGTTCTATCTAACGGCAGCAGGGAGCTAAATCTACAGAGGGTGAGAGGTGATTACATTTTAAGGAATTCTGTAAGCTGATGATTAAATACAGCCATCTTTGCAATTGGTCACAGTGAGAGTATTTAAACCATGGAACCTGGCAAACTGCACAGATGAGCACCCCATCCCCTTCAGCTCACCAGGACGCACCATGGTCCCAAACTCTCTGGGAGTAGCATGTTGGTGAGAGATGAGGGAGGGAAGAACTGGGAGGAAATCACAGAGCAGGCTGTGCTTAAGCACGCAGAAGTGAAAAGGGAAGAGTCTGCTGAATAATTGAGTATGGGTAGAGCGGAATTCATCATAGTTTTTTGGGGGAGGAATCTAACACACCCCAGAAAATTACAGGTGTGCCCACTATGTGTCTCATTAAGGGGTTTCCTTCTTTCAGTGTAATACAATGATTTTTTTATTGGGGGGTTATTTAATATTGACATTGCTGATTATATAAGCAACAGATCATCATTATAAAAGCCATGAAATATGGTTTAACACACTCTTGAATCCATAATTATCTAACATCCAATAACTGTTAAAATGTACCCCAAGTAAGATTACTACATCGTTTTTGCTCCCCCATTATTTTGCCACCCACCTTGAGGTTCTGAGCAGATCTGAAATTGTAAGTACCTCTAATTTATATAGTTTTTACTCAAGCACACTCCTTGGTCTGTGCCCTGCTTTATTAAACCTCAAGAACCAGTCCCCCATAAAGGCAAGCCCACAAAACAGCCGCTATTAAGTCCATGAGATCTACAGGAACACCCCATGGGGCACTACTAGATACTCTTTGAAATTTCTTTTCTTTTTCTTTTTCCAGAGGCAGTCATTAAAATGTTTTTCACTCTATACCTCAAAAGTATAACGTTCATTAGGCTCTTCCCTTTGGATCCAAAATACCTATACATATGCAACTTCTTGTTAGGGGTGTCTGTCATTTTCTCTGTATTTGCCTTGAAGAATCTATGGGTGGGCCATAACCTGGACGGGCAGAGTTCTCTTGGTCACCAGCACCATCCACTGCATCTAGTCAGAGGACAATATTCTCATATTTTAAGCTCACTGGTAGATACGGGCTCTGACTGAATTTGGGGACCTGGTATCATTAATCAAGGCAGACTCAGCTGTTCATGAGGGAGGACCTGCTACTCTCTCAGCTCATTACCCATATTATGCAAATGAAGACAATTTACCTGATATGAAGAGCACCTCAAATAATACTTTGACATGAAGAACTTGGGGAGTTCTTGAGCCCCAGTGGGAATGGTTCCCATAGCATTATTTTTTAAATCTGAGAGAACTCTTCATGCATATTTCATTCCTTCAGATGTGGTGAAATCCCATCCATCCTCTTCTACTTATTCCACTACTCTATTACTTAACGTTTATTGAGCAAGTGAGAATACTTTGTGTCAGGCACTCTGTGAAGGTGCCGCTAATAATTCTCAAAGCAGTCTGCTATAGACATGACAGCCACATACAAAGAGTCTGAAACCTTGACCTCATCCACTGAGAGCTCTCCCCTGGGACACAGCAGTGCCTTCCATACTGTCACGATACATAAATTGGAATTGGTAGCCCCCAGTGTGTGTAGAAAAGATGGTGCTGATAGGGGCTGGGGAACCTCAGGATTTGACCACCAAGTGAGGGCTATCTCTTCTCCCTCTAGCTATCAAGACCACATTTCTGAAGTATGAGCACACGACAGGGGTTGAATGGGTAAATGCCTCCCTCTACGTCCCAATGCTAACCTTGCTGCTCTAGTGTCAGAAGTGTGGAAGCTGACATTCCCTAGGACCCAATACAAACAGCAAGCATTGTGGTCATCTTATAGCTGCAACTGCATAGCTCTGTGTTTTTAATCACTTTTTTTTTTTAACATAGAACATTTAGAAAGAGTAAATGAAGTGCCCCTAATCGGTAACCATCTTATCCTGACATATTTATATTTGGAGTTGTATCTATATCTGCTTATACCTCTGAGAAAATACTGACCATTTTGCTCTTTTGCTTCCTCTACAAATTTGAATGGTCTAAAGTCAGTAGTTAATGAGGATACATCATTTTAATATGAAATTTCATAATATTTCTCAGACACTGTAACAATCCTATAAAGATCACTGTTTAAGGGGCCTCCTGGTGGTGCAAGGGGTTAAGTTTCAGCACTATGAAGCATCCACAGCCACTGCAGCACCAGTTCGATCCCCCGCCAGAGAGCTGACCCACATTGCACAGTAGACCTCTCCTGCCTCGCCCGCTGCTCCCCTCAGCAGTGTGCTTCAGTCAACCCACCTGTTCTGCTCCCCACTCTGTCTCTGGTGAATCCTCTCACCCCCTGCACCTCTGGCCTACACCCCAGTTCTGGTATGCATAAATAAATCTTAAAAAAAAAATCAGGCCTCCTTGGTGGATTCCTCTCACCCCCTGCCTCTGGGTGTACCTCAGCTGTACCTCAACTCTTGTTGCAGAGATAAATAAATCTTAAAAAAAAAAAAAATCACCATTTAAAAAAGTGAGCACAAGAGAAGCATAGTAAGGCAGTAAGGAAGAAAGATATCAGTGTGATTCTAGTGAGTTTAAAATTGGACCATCAATTCTCATCAGGAGGAAGAGGGGCCTCTCACTGACCACTCCCTCTTCCCCACATAGCTCACTGTTACAGCTTGAAACATTTGCAGTTAATTGACCTTGAACATTTCAATTTCTCACCTGTGGTGAAAAGGTACTACTGATATGCAAATTAAGCTATGTCATTAACAAGGTACACCAGTAAAGTAATGGAAATTCCGATGTTCTTAGGCTTCAGCAAGCCCTTGCAGTGGGTAAGTTGACCACGGGGAATGCAAAGATGCCCACTGGGTTTTAAGCTGTGCGGCTCTGCAGTTACACTTAGTACAAGCGTGTGATGGAGTGTTCTGCTTGCTCTAATTTTAAAACAAGTGTTGAACAGTAATCTGGAAAATGCAAATACATTGATGCAGACACACAGAATCTGGTACATGTTCACAGTGCCCATCCTCAATGACAGGTAGGGACAAAAGCAACAAGAGATGAAAATGTAACGGCTGAAGTGACACTTTGCGGGCCACAGAGCCCTGCTGCCGACCCACCTGCCTCTTAGAGACACACTGGTGCTGTGTTTACCTCCTTAACATAGAAAATGGCAGCAAACTGTAAACTCTGAATTGCTACCAAACAATATAGGGTTAAATTTTTACTTATTATTAAACTAAACCTTTCAGTTGCTGGTCATCCTTAGCGATGTTGTCAGTGTAGTACATCCAACATCACTGGACCACAGCTGTGTGCCCAGGGCACGCGACAGCACCTTCCACTCCGAGCTGGCACCTGACCCACAAAACCAGAGTCTGTCCCCCTGTGCTTTCTCGCCCCATAGTTCAGTCTTCCTCCTTTTCCTCCTGCCTTGGCCTCGTTACCAAGACTCCAGCTCCATCAAGTGTCATAAATCTTTTCACACTGAAACATCTCTTGACCTTCCATCAAACAGCCTGAAAATTCACGTTTAAAAATAAAAACCCTTCCCACTTAGGAGACTTTTAAAGAAAATGTAGTACTTACTACTATGAGACTCAAATGTGAAAAGCATATTAAATGTCCATTGATTTCTCTCACACACAGCAAGCAGGTGAGTGTCCAGTCGTTGTTAGTTTTTGAATTACAAAACAGTGATGACTGTTCTTGACTCCAAACTAAGAGTTATGACAGCAATGAAGTTGAACTTTGAAGAATTTAGCTACTGATGGCCACTAAAACAGCAGCTCCCGTACCTGATGCCCACCACTTTTAAACGTCAGATGCGTGAAGAGCTTGCTCTGTAATGTAGGCTACTGTGAGCTGGAAGGAAATTTTAAAAAGCAAACTACAAATTATCCAGTGCCTACTGAATGCCAAAACTCCACTAGCAATTTATGTACTACATTAAACTTATTAAAGTTATCTAGTGAGATGAAATATTTCAACATCCTTTCCAAAAAAACCTAAAAATAAAAAAGATTTACAAAGGATAAGTAAACCTTCCCGATATTATGCAAATTATTTTGATGCAGATGAAAAATGACTTACTTTTAACATGATTTTAATGTGTGGCGATTTCATTTTTAAAATCACCTCTTTTTCAATTCTTTATCTTTGAAATAACTGTACAGCTATCATTGCCCATAGTGGTATATTTTATCCCAAAAGTACATCCAGAAAACTTTTTCAGTGTTACCTAAAGAGTGAGGTTATCTAAAGTTAAATTATCACCAATATTTAGTCTTAGTTGTAGATGTTCATGTTACAATGTCACAGAGGTGAAAAAAAAAATTGAAGTGAACATGCTCTTGGTTGAAGCCTCAAAAATCCCCCCCCTCAAAAAAAAAAAAAGACTTGTATGCTCCAGTCATTAAAAACGGCATGACAACCCACATCATGTGGCCATCGGTCAAGACGATGCATCATCAAAGCCACCAACTTAGGAAAGGTTGAAGCTAGAGAAAGGGGAGTCCTATTTCTTTCTAAAAATTTAAAGAGCAGAAGGATGCAGGTGTTCAAGGGCACAGAGCACAAGTGAACACAGTTGAAAGATAGTCCTAGACACCATGAGGGCATCTACATTTCTAGAAAATAATTGGCTTAATTAAAATTGTCATAAGAAAGTCTCCCTCTAAGATAATTACATTTTCTCCACATGTGATTTCATCTAGATTTCCTCAAGAGTCTAAGTCTGCCCAGATCACTTTGATCTTGACATTAAATTACAACAATGCAAGGAAACAGAAAGAACACAGGGCCCAAATTTGTTTGGCTCCCTTAAATAGTTTAGGGTGTCCCCAGGTTATCGTTTAGAACCTTTTAACAGCTTTGTATTTTTCTTTTTGCCGGAAGAAGACATGACTCTCTCGGTGCCGTGTGCATGCGGGTCCTTTCTCGTCATGCCCCTGAATCCTGTCTTTGCCTCTGCTGGCCACAGTGACTGTTCCAGGGGTGGGGAGGTCACCTGAGCCAGGCCAGTAGGGGCAAATTCAAGATTTGGTTGGGCTAACAGAAGAAACAGAAGAGACGTCCTTTTCTGCTACAAATGCTGGAAAGATGGCGTTTAGGCATTAGGATTTAGGAGCAACTGGGAAGAGACAAAGCAAGAAAAAAATAAATAAATAAATCCTGATGGGATTTAGCCAGCACCCCAAGTCCAGCTGAGCCTGCACTTCCAGTTCCGTGACCTCCCCTCTACCCGTGCTGCGCCTAGGCAGGGTCACTGCATCAGCAAGTCTGTCTTTTTTTTTTTTAACTCTTCAATGGTTTGTTCCCATCAATTATTTTTCCTATTTTAAAATAAAGACCTCTTTTGATGCCATTCTGTTTGTAAATCAGACTTCTTCAAATAAGACCTCCTCATGCTCCCAAGTTTTCTCATCTCCACTGAAACTGCGCTTGTCCAGGTAGGCAAGGAACTTCACGTGACTAAATGGTCAACTTCAGCTACAGCCTCATCACCCACTACTTTAACTGCTCCCAGTGCCTTGACAGACTGCTCACTGAGCGTCTACACAGGCTCGCTCTCTTGATTTTCCTCCTAGCTCATTTCTGCTCCTTCCCAGGCACCATTGCCGGAACTTCCTTTTCTCTTTGTTATCATCTCCAGTTTGACATACTCCAGGACTCAGGCCTTGCCCTGCTTCTTCTGGATCTATCTTCACCCCATGGTGGCCTCCTTAACCTCCTGGATTTAATCTTACTACATGCCAATACCCTAAGGCCTCTTCCACTAACATCAGACTTGAGTATTCAACCCCCTACTGGATCTCTTTAACATTTACCAAACCAAACTCCTCTTCTCAAGTCCTAATCTGTTCACTCTTCCCCATCCCAGTTTATAATTCCATTCTTTCAGTTTCATAGGACAGAAAAAAAAAAGAGATGGAATCAGAGTTGACTCTTCTCTCTCTCTCTCAACACCAAGGAAATGTTGTTGGTGCTATTCAACTCCCAGAAGCAGAGTAATTCTCCATCCTTCGTTCCTTCAGTTCAACCCACATCATTCTAGCCCAGATTCTTGCAACAGTCACCTAACAAGTCTCACTTCTTCTACCTTTACTCACTGACACTGTAGTCTCTGCACAACACGTTTATAATATCTGCGCTCAGAACGCTGCAGTACATCTCAATTTTACACAGAGTGAAAGATGAAATCATCACTGCATGACCTCTGGAATCCCAGACGACCTACGCCTTACATCAGTCCCACCCCATGTCTGATCTCCTGCCCTTCTCACCACCACTTACACCCCTCCACTAGCAACAGCCTCCTTGAGGTCTTCTGAGCCCAGCCTCTATCTCCCAGCCCCCACTTCATTAACCTGTCCTTTCTGCCTGAAACCCTCTTCTCTGATACACATGTGGCCACTGCTTTACCACTTTCAAGTTGTTGCTCAAAACCGATATGTTTCTTCAGCAGCATCTCCTTGTCTGCCATATTTAAAATTCCTTCCATGGATTATGCTCAGCGAAGTAAGTCAGAAGGCAAAAGCAAAATACCAGATGGTTCCTCCCCTAGGAGGAATATAAGGGACCCAAATAAGGATCAAGGAAAGGAACAAGAACAACAACAATAATAATAATAAAGACACAACAAAAACCAAAAATGAAAAGACAAGGACAAATTGGGGACACTTGGTGGGGGGGAGGGAGGGGGAGGCTTGAGGGCAGACGGGAGCATGGGGGACTGAGGTGATGGTGCACTGGTGATATGGTGATGGGGAATACATGGGGATTACACTTGATGTCAAATATATGTAAATTAAAAATTAAAATTAAAAAAAAATATATAAAATCCTTTCCTTTAGAAAAAAAATATAAAAAATAAAATTCCTTCCATCCAGAAATCCTGGCCCCATTTGTCTTACTGTTACCAGCTATCGGTTTTTTGACAGACACTGACATCATTAAACATAGCATAGTCTTTTCTTCCTTATATTTCTTGTTTATCCTTTGTCTTGTTCTATGAGGCCAAAAGTCTTCACCTGTTTTGTTCATGGACAGAATTGTAGTGTTCAGCTTATTACCTGACACCTAGTAGGTACTTAACAGAACACATAAAAGAATAAAATAAATCTGTAACCATACATGTCTAAGTCTGTGTAAATTCACACACCGACTAGTGGCAAAGCTGGAGCTGGAACAAAATGAAATAAAAGTGTAGGTCACTTGCCTTTCTAAAACAGTGTTTTCAATGAGGCTCTTAAACAGAAGATGCAGACATTTGGCTGATGTGAGCACAAACACACACACACACCCCATGTCACACACACACACCCCAACACTGACACCAATCGCCTCACAGTTACACAGTTTAATCACATACAAACTACATTTCCTAGATGTTTTTGTTGCTTTGTTTTGGATTTTTTTCTTTTATGTAGTGAAAAAAGAGATGCTTTTCACTTCATTTCCCCAGCAAGGTTCTAAATTAATAATACCTCACTAAATTCTCTTAGGTTTTAGTTCTCTGTTGTTGATCAATTTTTCCTCACGGCAAATTGGCAGGCTGACTTTCAATCTTACCTCTTGTATTGCCAGATCAAACATTTCTGAAATCTTTAATAATTCAGTGAATTGAAAAGTAAATATTTACATCCTCACTCTGTTTGGGCATTTTGATTGGTATACTTGATTTTCAAATTGCGACAGCCAAATTTACTCTGGCAGGTTAGAATAAAGTTAGAGAAGCAGCGAGTCAAGTATGGTGCCTTACTTTTTCCTTCATGGCAAGTTTTTTGTTATTCCAATTAGCAGTTTCTGGAAAAATGACTTTCAACAACACAGGACGTCTAGAAATTCAGATGAGAAATCAGGACTCTCCCGCATTTTGCTTCCTAAGCCCATTATGATGCTTTTCTAAAAGTTTCAATTTAGATCTATTACAGTGAGGCAGGTCGTGGCAGTAAATGACATCATGCATCAGAAGGAGCACACTGATAGAATCCTAGAGGTTGAAAATCCATTTTTTGCTTCCCTATCTTCTTTCTTATCTTCCCCAGCCAGACAGAGATGATACGCTGTCATGAGCCAAGTGTCCCCCATCACTCCTTCTGGGTCAAGAAACTGAAGTCACGTTCTTGCCACCAATGTATATTTACACAAAATGATTGGAAAAGCCAGCTTTTCGAGGACATAGGCTATCAAAAAGTTAAAAGTGCCAAACCAATCCCAAGCACTTAGTTGATTAAATCATTTACTATTTTCTTAATTTGTAAAAATGCTAAAACATTATTATGGCATATATCATGCTCCCAATTAATGAGTTACGTTTACCTCCAGGTTTGGTTTACTTCTTGATTTCGGTCTTGAACACACCTCTTTAACTGTTACTTCATCGTAGAAACTTTTGTTTCACAGATGATGGGAGACATTATTAGTGATGCTTGTGACCAAGATGGCCTTAACATTCTCCTCAGTTTGACTAAACTTTAAACAGGTTTCTTCCTGACATAGGTCTCTGACCTCCCTCTTTTTCCAGCCTTTAAGAAACTTGTAATTGTAAATTTATTTCTGCCCCTAGAGATATAAATCTTCATCAAGTTTCTTTTCAGTTTTACAGTCCAAGAATGTCTTCCTCAAGGGCCTGAGTCATCCCTTTGAAGTGTAATCATCGAGAAAGATAGCGCCCCCATCTCCCCCATCTCAGTGGGAGGGTAGGAACTAACTTCTGTAAGTGCCAATTAGCAAGCACAAATGGTCTAATCACATTGACCAACTTCCCCCTTAATGTTCTCCTGTACTTTTCCACAAGCTTAGGCCAGAGCTTAAAAAAACACTCCCATCTTTTGTTTTAACAGAGCTGAGTTCAGTTTCTCATCCCTATTGCAGTAGGCTTGACCCCATTGCTCCAGTTTTGAATAAAGTCTTTCTTATTTAATTCAGTCCAGTGCAATTTTCCCTTGACAAGAGATAGTTGTGGCTTTTTTTTTTCCATTAGAACAGTATGTTCCATTTTTCTGCCTTATGAATTATGCTCCCCAGAAACTATTCTACAATCAGAGTCTAAGAGAAGAAGGTAAAGAACAAAGCTTGGAAGTGAACAAAGGTCCAATTGGGAGCTGACCGGAGGGATTCTTCACGTCAGTGGCAGTACCAGTGACTACAGCACACCAGCTCTGTAAATGAAGTCAAAGACTATCCCCGTGAGCTGAACAAGGAATCTGTGAGGGAATCTGAACAGTACATGAGGAGGTGTCAGGGGGCCCAGACAGCCAAGGGTGACAGCCTTTGCCAAGAGGACAGTCCAAGGGATGGACTGGACACTGCATTTGACAGTGTGTGCCCACAAACATACAGTTAGAAGCAGCCCAAGCACACTTGGCAGATTTCACTGACCCAGAACACAAGGATGCAACCAATGCACTTGTGGTAGACACCAACATAAAATCAAAATGTTCCAGGGAAACCTCCCACCCAACTGCACCATTGTCTCATCTGTCTTCATCATGTGCCCAGAGCAATTTTGGAAAGAAATAGAAAAAACATGAAGAAATCAAAAAGAGTGAGCATTTAGCTGGAAGAGACTGATTAACAAAAAGAGGCTACGTTAGCCAGTGAAAGATGGAGAGGTTTGAGGTGATCTAATATATGGGCACATGAGAAAGAGTCTTTGAACTGAACAGCAAATTGTGTCTGCTCTACTTCAGAACAATACTCGCTGTACGCTGAAAAACACGAGCTACTTCCATGTTGTTCCTCAACTATTAACATAACCTTTGATCAGAGGATTGAAACTGGCCTGAAAAAAAACCCTATCAACTAGTGTTTTAAATCAGAATGATCAACTTACTGCGTAAGTTCCCCACAGCTGCTGTTTATGCATTTTATATAAATCATTTTATACAACGATATTTGGATTATAAGAGCAATTCTAACAGCAGGTATCACAGGTGGTCACCCAGAATTGTGAGAGGTGGAAGCCTGGTGGTGGGGGTCCCAGCGGGCATGAGCTCCATTTTCCCAACTCCCAATCCCACACCACAACTCCAGGCCTGCTGTGAGCCTGACTTCCTGAGTGGGGGTCTGCTGGGTGCAAGTGGTGGAGCTGAGTGGCTGATACGGAGTGTGAAACAGTGACTGTGTCTGGGCTCCTTCTCCAGCATTAGCGCTTTGGCAGGCAGGACAATCCAGCTCTCCTGAGAGACTAGGACAGCCACATCTTGACCATCTGGTTGATTCAGCTTAGGTGGCACATTTTGATCTTTAGTTCTCTTCCCTCTCTCACAGCCCTATGGAAACCACAGAACCTCTTGCTTGTTTTCCCTGGTGGGAAGTACTCTGGCAGCAATGCTGTTGGGCCTTGTTTGCTCCGAGTCCTGCCAATTATTTGGCTGAACTCTGCTCCCTGAGGAGATGGTTCATTTCAGAGTTTGGTAAGGAGGTTGTATTTTGAAATCATTGTCTCTCCTACCCCACTTCTCACTCTCTATTCTCTTTGAACTTCTCCCAGGCAACATGGGCTTTTACCCTTAGCTGCCTGGGGCTCCTGGGCACCCTGTGGTTTTGCTCGGGGTGAGTTTTGGTTCCTTTCTCAATATCAGAATCAATGTCACTATCTGATTGAAAAAGTGCTTTCTCCTATGTGTAGCATGGCTACAGTCACATTCATTCTAGAACAGAATCACTCAGCATCCTTTGAACATCATAGTGATTTCTGTCATAACTGGGCAAAGTAAGTGTATGCCAATATATGTGTGTGTGTGTTTGTGTGTGTGTGTGTGTATTTAGACAAATACACAGAGATAGATATACATGTATAGATACAGGTATTTTATATACCGGCTTCAACAGATACAGTGCAATGTATAGTAGCCTGGTAGAGTGGGGACACAAAGAACTTAGTGCTGAAACCAGCAGGTACAATATTCCCCTGTGCACACATTCAATTCTGGAAACGCTTTCAGTCGCAGACCTTTCTGCTACACAAATGAATTGCTTCCTCTAACATCTGAGCACCCTAGCCAGCTCCATCTGCCTCCTGGCCTATGTACAAACAGCAGTGCACGCAAGGGCTATCATTTTATTTTTTTAAATATTGAGACAAAATACATATGCAGCTTACATCAAAATGGTAATATGCTACCGTTAATTTTGCCAGTGACTGACGTACATGTGGATGTCTTTGGATTATCCTCAGTTATTTCATGTGTTTGAAATGATTTCTTCATTTTGTTACACTAAAAAAAAGTCAAGTTCCAATATGCTTGATTTTGGAATACTTCATTGAGCTCAAAGAGGAAAGCTGTAAATGTAACCAATCACTGCAGGATGATGTTTCCAAGATAAGCACTGTTACTTATTAATTTGATTTTAACCTGTGCTTATAAAGTTGTACTTCTGTCATTGTATCAGATAAACAGAGGAATAACTGCGTCCTAAAATTATATGCTGCTAATTTTTCTGTATAAGAAAGATTAACCAAATAGATCCCTGGCATTAGCAAGATAAAAATTTACCTAGTATTTCTAGGGAGTGTGAGCTAGTATACTAAGATGTGAAAGGTGGGAAAGTACAGGCGTAAGAGGAAAAAAACACATCATCTCACTATTTATCTCCATCTTATATCTATCTGTAATGAGTAATGGAAAGATCTAAATTGTCTTTTTTTGATAGAAAGAAAGTCTCACAAAGCAACTCATTTCCACTCAAACCAATGAGGCCTTTCATAAGACTGTCAGGCCACCTATCATAGTTCATGGTTCCCAATGGATACTGATCCACTGAGTTATAATAAAGTAGGGCTTCCAGTGGGAATAAGAGTTAATGCAAACATTTTCTGGATCAGAAAAGATGGACAAAAAAAAAATAGGTCACGCCTCTGACTAGCCAATTTCAAACTGCTCCTGGCAATACCGTGAATCTCATCCACACCTCTGCATCTCCCCACACACTCCGTTACTACCGAGGAGAATGTTAACAACTGGAAAACAGCATCTTAGCAGAAGCAGCTCAATTCGTGATGACAACTACAATCATTGCAAAAAGCAAACACTTTTGATATGCAAAATGTAAAAATCAATTACCAGCATGGATTATTATGCTGAAATTGTTACTGCTTTTATTATATTCTTTTCTGGAGAAAAAAAAAATTGTTTTCCAGCATTTGTTAAATCTTTTATTGAAATACTGTCCTCTGTAGCTCTTAACCGGCTGAGCGCTCAACCGCGCCACTGATGATGTCATCAATGATGTCACGAGGGCAGCAGCCATCAGCACTGCAGCCCCCAGGCCGAGTGGGCCCAGGACCTCTTTAATGGCGCCCAAGAGTTCTCTTCCTAAAGAACTGTGCTACAACTGTCAAATGTGCTATTTCTACTGTGCAGAATGTTTGCTGCTCCTTTCTGATACTAGACAGATCCTTGAAGTCTTTGAGGATAAGGTCAGAGGCTCAAGATACCGCCTCCACCCGAGCCAGTCAGTTTCCCTACAATCCTCGCTCCCATTCATTGGTTGCCTAGGTGATAGTTTTTTGGAGAACAGACCACCAGGGCCAATCTTGGGAGCCAGGGCAGACATGGCACCAACTTCCCCACTGGTGCACCTCAGGCATATGACTGATTCCCTGGGGTCAAAGTTCGGCAGCCCGGTAGAGGTAGGAGGTGTCAGAGAACCCAGGTTCTAGGCCTCTTCTGACCCAAAAGACAAAGGTGAATTTTTTTTTTTAAGTCAGTTTGTGTTGCTGTTTGGATCTATCTTCAGAAATCAGAATTCTGCATTTTAATTTTTCTTCATTACCATAAAACTATATAAAGGAAGTGGAAAGAAATTTCTGGAGGTAATGAATGAGCTTATGACCTTGATTACGGTGATGGTTTCATGGGAGTACACTTAACTCCAAACTCATCGAGTTGTATACATTAAACATGAACAGCTTTTTGTATATCAATCATACCTCAACAAACTGGTTTTAACAATTAGCAATTTGTAATTTTAGGAAATATGGATGCAGGATTTCCAGATTCAGCTAAGCTTAATAGTGAAATATAAATGTCAAGAACTTCATGTTTTCATTTAAATGCACAATTTTCTTTCAATGGATTCATAACTGAGTAGAAGCAAATCGTGTTGCATTATACAGCCTTCATAAAATATTTAAAGTCTTTCATTTTTGCAAAATTATACACAAGGCTGGATACAAACTTGCTAGTATCTCATGCCACTTTATATAAAAACAGTAAGGACAATATGATGGCAAGAACATTACATTTAAGGGAAACTCCCTCATGACCTACAAGTAGAGTTTCAATAATGAATTAATGATTTATGTAATTCTTGAGGGATGATGCCTTCAAAGCAAAGAACAACAATAAATGAATATTTGCTGAATATTTTGCTGTGTTGACAAGCTGTATCTTTAGAATACCCATATAATTCAATAAATGGGCTGTGGGAACTATTTGTCAGTCAGAAGGATGACCAGAATTTTGTCACTGAGAGCAAGACTATCTTCCTTTAATACCACAAGCCACTGAAACTACTAACTTATCAAGCCACTGAAACTACTCAACTTATCTGACCAGCCCTTTTCAGTATCCTTCAGACTCCTGCCCTCTATGTTTGTTTAAAAGTTAACACAACTCACCTCTCCTATGTTACCTTACATTCTTAGCGGACTGCATTTTTCATGCCTAGGGCTACAATGACTTTTTTTTTTTTGAATGATGAAGACTAGATCTTATTTTTAGCTCTGACTTTCCTCTGAAATTTGTACCCCAAACCCTGAATGCTTCCTATACATCTATTCATAGACACTCTATTCATATCCCAAACTCAACATTCCAAAAATGAAAGCCTTACCTCCTGTCAAAACCAGATGGCCATCATTCCAAGCTTCAAGTCACTCAGACTAAAGTCTTAAAATCGTGTCTAATTATCCTCTTTCCGTAATAGATATTTCTGTCTGTATAGAAATGGCCAGGTCTGGTCAATGTTACCTCCAAAGTGACTTTCATTGTAACTTTAATCTCTTATTATCCCTACCTGAGAGTGTGTCCTTGTTTCATCAAACAGTTTGTTAAATGTTTCTTTTCTGGACTAATTTGAGTTGCTGAGTATAGATGTGATTTGGGTCTGAATAAATGAAAGAATGAAAAGACATGCTTTGTCTTCTCTTCCTCTCCTAATCAAGGCATCCTAATTATGCGTGCTTCTGACCTATGCCTTGTAATAAAAGGATCCTAACCCCACCCTCTTGCCACCCCACCTGTTCCTGTTCTAATATGACCAAACTCAGAGCAATAAAAAAGTTAGACAGATTCTGAGATTACTTCAGAAGGTCAAAGGGCTAGAAGAGTTGGTTTCTATATCATAACTAAGTAAAATGACAAACATCTTATGAGCAAAGCCAAAATTTCAAAGAATCATAAACTTTTTTCTGTTTTGCCACTTCCTTTCTAGTAAATAGTTCTGATTAATTCTCAGCAATCTCTTTTGGAATATCTGAAATGCGGCTTGAATTCCAATGAATGAATGAGTATTTGCTGAATACTGATTAATAGCATCAACCTAGTTAAATATCTTAAATTTGCACGATTAACAAACTCCTCATACTTTTTCAAATTAGGAAGAAGGCATCAACAAGATGTTAAATATTGAATGAAGACATTCTTAATTCTTAATAAAAATTATGGAAGCATCAGAAACTAGAAGATTATGAAATACCACCCTCTTTAAAAAGCCCTAAATGCTATCCATCATAAGAGAGAACAAAATTTATCTCCTCCATCACAAACTGGTTAACAGTTTTTAATGCCATAGCTCACACATGTTTCGAACACAGAAACCATTATATATATATATATGTGGAATTATCAATATTATTCTAATCACCATCACTAACAACCACAATTTACATCCTAAAAAGCTGAGACAAAATGTGATCAACGTACCCATCAGCACATACAAAAATCAAAGGAAATTCGGGAATAACTCCAGATCTGCAGCTGTAACAGAAATCGCCTATATCCAATGACGGACTAGCTGGATTCTCATGATAAGCCTAAGGGATGGAACTATCATCGTCCCTAATTTAGACATGAAGAGGCTGAGGCCAAGGATGGTGGAGGTACTTGGGAAAGGCCACCGCACTGTGGTAAAGTCAGCTCTGATTCCAGAGCCTGTTCTTCCACACTTACGCTATTGCTTCCACCTTCACAGTTTTATCTTTTATGAAAGCAGAAGATGTCACAGCAGCTGCTGATACCTACTGGAAGAAGAACTGAAACAGAATACACTAAAGAAGTTTAGGGCATGGAGACTATTGCCGGCTGAGTGGCTAAGGAAACAAACATTTCATTCAGGTTCTAGAAAGGGATTTCGAAAGGTCAAAGGGAAGGGTTGGAGTCTTCCAAGCAGAGGAATGACGAGGGCAGACAAATGCAAGGCACATTTTTCAGCATGGCAGTAATTGGACTGGAGGGAGCGAGGCGCATGGAGAGGGCAGTGGTCATTAAGACAAGTAAGGTCACTGGAGCCAGACTGTAGAGCCGTTCGCTCAAAGCTGAAAAACAACTGTTAGATTTTAAATATCAGAGGCTCTCTGAGTGTGTGTTTGTGTTGGGCACACTGTGGATCACCAATGTTAGATGAATAAATTGAAAGTGAGCATGCACCATTTTACTTTTTTTATTAATATAATTTTTTTTAATTTACATAATCTTGCCATCAATTGTAATCCCCATGTGTTCCCCATCACCATCTCACCAGTGCACCATCACCTCAGTCCCGCGTGCTCCCATCTTCCCTCAACCCTCCCCCTCCCCTCCCCACCAGGTGTCCCCAGTCTGTCCCTGTTTCCTCATTTTTGGTTTTTGTGTCTTTATTGCTGTTATTGTTATTATTATTGTTCTTATTCCTTTCCTTGATCCCCCTTTGGTTCCCTTATGTTCCTCCTAGGGGAGGAACCATCTCGTATTTTTCTTTTGCCTCTGACTTACTTCGCTGAGCATAATCCCTTCCAGATCCATCCATGTTCCTATGAATGAGTCTAGTTTTTCATTTCTGATTGCTGAGTAGTATTCCATCGTGTATATGCACCACAGCTTCCCGATCCACTCATCTGTTTTTGGGCATTTAGGTTGTTTCCAGGTCTTACCTATTGTAAGGAGTGCATGCACCATTTTAAATGCACAGAATAAGTGACATTTAAGATCACTAATAATATTCACGATTTTTCATACTCTTTTATGTTCACATTGTTTTACAGAAGACAGTACTTGCAGTCTTCTGCCACGTTGGCCTTAGTTTGAAGATGCAGGCATATTTCATCTCTCATTCCAGATATTTACTAGATAAAAAAAAAACCCTAACATGTTTTCATAGGGCACTGAGAAAAAGTTTTGAGGGAGAGTTCTGGCTATTTTGATCAAAAAGTAGACACTGAGTGGAGAGACATTGTTCTTTTAGCATGAAATCATACATGAATTCAATCAGCATGTCCAACTCCTAAGTTACAGGTTCAAATGTTTCACCTTGGGATACACATTCCTATTAATACGTTGACTTGATGTGTGTGGTTCTGGAAATGACTTTTTTATGCCATGTTAGAGAACCCAGATGAGCACTGTGATGATATACAATGACATACTTATATTTTTTTTAAGTAGGAAACAATCGATTACTGGGAATATATCAAACGCCTCTGGTTCAAGTCTTTTGCATCACAGTCCAATTTTTAGAGAAAAAAGTGCTAATAGACCTTTTCCTCAACATCATTATGTTTTAGCTCATGAGAGTTAAGTTCAGGTAAGCGGCATGCTGCTAAGTGTTTAATAACTTGTTCTCTGGGGGGGAAGGCCTGCTTTAGAGCATTTGTCAATTCCTGGTGTAAATGCTCCCTCTGTGACTGATTTCAAGGTCCTCACCAGAGAGTGCTGAGTGGGGAAGAACTGCTCGCAGTGGGCTCCCGCCAGCCAGCAGGGTCCTGACCACCGTTCAGATGAGCTACCGAAGCAGGGCAGCTGGAATCATCTTGCACTTATGAATTTCTAAGTTACAGCCTCAGGTATGAAAAATGCATTTTTTCCCCTAACTCAATCTAATTTTCTCTCTTCCTATTCTGTCTAATGTAGAAAATCAATCTCCTCATTTCAGGACTCAGTCCAGTTCAAGGCTTACTCGGTCAACTCAGAGTTTTATTTCTGCCACCTCAACTTCAAAACACTCACAGGGATCCACTCCCTTCCCTGCCAGCCCTGGCGTGGCTCAGGGGCAGTGAGGTGGGCATGCTGTGGGTCTTCTGCCTGGGGCACAATGGCCCTGATATTCCCCACTCTGCTCTGCAGTGAGGGTTGCGGGACAGCCAGGGTGCTGTTGACAACACGCTGATCTTATTCCTCCCATCAGGAGCCACGCTGCCCACCTCCTCTGAGCCCCAGCCCAACTTCTGTACCATTCCTAGTTCCCATGTGGCTCCTGGTTCTCCTCACTTTCACTTGGGGTTGAACGGGGGTCTTTGCCAGGCCGGTCTCAGAAGTGCTACAGCTACACAGGGAGAAGCCTCCTCTCCAAGCAAGTCTTCACGTGCCCCCCAGTACTGGATGAACTAGCTAGAAAACTCCCCACTGTAGACTTAACCTGAAGACGGGACTTCAGGGCAGGGCAATCCTTCACACTTGCTTGCTCAGGTCCAACCCTTTCTTCCTTCCTAAACTCTCTTCTCCCGGTATGAGGAAAAGAGGTTCATTCCGCCTATTCATTTCCCTTTTAAAATGGTTTAAATTTTTCACCTAAAAGGTCACCCCTGAGGCCTGTTCCCAGGCTGTGAAGGGATCCCTTGCCCTCAGCCCCTGGTAACTCGTGCCGCTGAGCTGGAAGGGGAAACAAAGGACCAATGGCAGGATCATGTCCATTTCCGCACATTATCCCACACCCGGACTTCTAAGGAAATCTGCTGTCTCTTAAATCATCTCTAAGGAAATTATTGTCACTGAAATGTTTTTATTTCATCTTTCCTTACAGGAGTTCATGTGCTAATCCTTCTAATATCAACCAGCAGAAAAATGGCCTAATGCCCACATTTTTGCACAGTACAATGAAATGAACTCCCCACCACTCCATTCTTGCTAGTGGCCTCGGAACGCTAAGACTGTAACAGGGAGACCTGCCACTGACTGCCGACTCTCCTCTGTGAACAAAGCACCTGGTATCAATCAGGAGCTGTCCTAGTCTGCGTCTCGGGCATTTTCCAACGAACAAGTAAGGTATACTAAATCACCCAGGATGGAAGGAGAAGTGTTTGTTTCCAAAGTATATGGGTCAGCAAGTCAGAACAGATTGAAAGACTAGTAAGTATTTTGCTCTTGTTCAGGTAGGAGCAAGATTAAAACAGAAATCAAGCAGGTTCTTACACTACAGAAAATAGAATTGCACTAGCATTTTCTCATATTTACCTCCACAGAATCACAGCTACTTACACACACACACACACACACACACACACATAATTTTGACAGTGTCTTTTCACAGAGGTATTTTCTAAACACTTTATTCTACTTTGCTCTCCAAACATATTAACACTGAGGTGGAATTTTGCTATTAAGTGCATGGTTTTGATACATATGTAGTTCTTTTCCATTATGAAAAAAATTCATAACACTTCTTTAGTACCTCTTTATAATGTCTAACTCTTTATGGTAGTCTCTATTTGTTGAGATATCATTTTCTTTTTTTTTATTAATTATATTTGACATAGTTTGTATTCCCCAGGGAGTACCCACCACCATTCCACCTGTGCACCATCACCTCAGTCCCTTGTGCTCTTTCTGTCCTCATCCCCGTTTTTGCCCTCCCCTCCTTCCCCTCCTCCCATTGTCTCTTTGGTTTATCTTGGCTTTTTGGTCTTGCTGAGTTTTTGTTTGCTTTTGGTTATAATTCCATTTCCTTGAGCTTATTCTTTGTTGTTGCTGTTGTTCTTTCATATTCCTCCTAATAGTGAAGCCATCTGATATTTTTCTCTTGCCTTCTGACTTGTTTCACTGAGTATATATCCTTCTAGTTCCATCCATGTTTCTATAAATGGCCCTAGTTTATCATTTTTGATTGCTGAATAATATTCCATTGTGTATATGTACCACATCTTCTTGATCCAGTCCTCTACTTTTGGGCATTTGGGTTGTTTCCAGGTCTTACCAATTACAAATAGATATCATTTTCCTGGATTCTTTTAGATCTTTGTCCATGCTTTCCTTTTGCACTTCAAACATATTTAAGGGAGTTGATTTAAAGTCTTTGTCTAGTAAGTCCAATGTCGTTACTTTGTCTATCCAGTGCTTTACTTAGCGAGGTGCTTATATGAAATGAACACATTCAAATGTTCACACATCACAGATTAGATGTTCTGTTCTTTGTACTAAAATTATAGTCAACCCTTATTGACAATGTTCTGAATTTCTGTATCTTTTTAAAATTTCATTTATACTATTTTTCAAGGTGGAATACATTATTATTATTATAGGCAAACTTTGTACCTAAGTACTAGAAAGAAAACAAATGTTTATACAAGGAAACATTGCTTTGCATATAATACCAATAATAACTTTATGTATAAGCAAATCTGTGCAGAGTGCTTCATAAAATATATTACCATAATCATCTAATTAGTACAGGTCTGAAAAGTACATATCCTGTTTTTGGTTGAAATACGACTGATGATTTTCCAAGATCACACATTAAGTATTCAAACACAGGGTTTATGCCTTGGGGGTTCTAAAGTATAAATTGTCTTTTTCTTAGGTTTTTATTTGTTTTGAGGAATAACACATATAGAACATTAGTTTCAGGTATAGATTGTGAAATGATCACCACAATAAGTCTAGTTAACACCAGTCACCATACATGGTAAGAATTTTTTTCTTGTGATCAGAACTTTTAAATCTACTCTTAGCAACTTTCAAACATGCAATACAATATAATACACTATAGTAACCACGCACATGATGTATTTATTTTCTAACTGGAATTTGTACTTTTTGACCCTTTTGCCCATGTCACCCATTTATTTGTACTTTTATGCCTCAATGAGTTCCTTATATATTTGCGCAATTATTGAGTTAATGTGAAACAGTATTTAAGTTTATTTAGATTTATAATAGATTGGTTTATATTTATTTCTTGTGGGACAAATATAATGGCAAACAACTAAAGCCATGATGGATTAGTTAAGAGCAACTACTCTATTAGTAAATGGCAGACAAATCATAAACTATTCTACAGTTTAATTTGTGGAAAGATCCTTTTTCCTTGAAATTACCAAATTATCTACTCAACGACTGCAGAATAGTACCTTCTGCATTTTGAAAAGTATAGTCAGAAACACCCATGCATGCTGTGGAGTGGGGCTGAAAGCCTTAAGAAAGCAAAAAAAACAGGTCAAAACTGTGCTTCCCCATTTATTTATTGAGGGAAGCCTCAAAACCATTTATGGGACTATTAAAATAACCTTGGTTAGAAATTAAACACTTTCATTAGGTTAGGAGCAACTGAAATCTTTAAAAAGTAGCATAAGAGAGATTGCAAACCATGAATGCACAGAACTTATCTTCAGGGGGAGGGATCAAGGGAGAAATAAAAGGCAATTCTAAGAGTTTTAAGCCATGGTGATTAAGATAACCACCAGGAACCAGAAAACTAAAATAATTGCACACAGAAGCTGGTCTGGAGGTGATATATTTAACGTTAGATTTGTGAGCTGTCCTACGTAGACAATCTATGTAGCAGGCAGCTGGAAAATTCCAGCAGGCTATTGAAAATACAAGAAAGAAGATTGTTAGACATGTTTCTGCTCTGGCACTAATGTGGGCAGTGTCTGCACAGGCCTCCTCCTGAGGCCCTGGTGGCAGAGCAGCTCATTCAGGAAGGGCAAGAACAATGCCAAGGTCAAGGATGCAGCTTTGGAAAAAGCCACATAAACATTCTCATTTTGGCATGAAGTCTCTGCTCTTATTTCTCGTTTTTATACAGTCAGATGTATCATGTATTAAGTCAGTTACATTCTATATGGCCAATTACGTAGTCAATTCTATATGTGTCCCTTTTATTTTCTATTGTTAACATCCATTATGTCCATCTTTTTAAAAAGATATCAAAGAAAAAGCTAAAAGAAAAATAACAAATAATCCTCAACTCACTTAAATGTGATTTTAGGCTAGGTTTCCACTTAAATTATTAGACCTTTAAGTCCCTGACAATTCCCACTGAGAAAGAAAGTCTTTGATATCAAGACCCATTGATATCAAGAGAAGAAACACAAAGACATTCTTATAAAACCATGTAATTTTTCCACATAGTTTCTTACTGAAGTACATCTGCAGGGCAGGATTCAAAAGGGTTGCAGCTACAACTCAGATGAGATAATTAATGGGAACATATTTTAAATTACCAAACCTCGATAGATATAGAGAGACAGTCAGACAAAACATCTTATGAAGTGATTTTAGCAAGATGGCAGAAGAGAAGCCTTCTGCTCATATCCCCCTTAGTACCAACAATGTGGCAGTCAGCCATGCGCCAAAGGCATCTGTGGGAACTTGAGATCTAGCTGCAAGAAGGGAGCTCACCTGGTCTCCCAAGGACCCAGGTGACATGACCTTGCTCCTCGAGGTAGGCCCTCCAGTTTCAATCTAGAAGACAATCCAAAACAGCTCCATAACTCAGCTCACAACACCCCCCAGAGGCAGCTGGGAGCTGTTTTGCCCACCTGGAAACTGGGCAGGAGACACACCAGTCCCTAAAGAGGCAGCTCTCCAACCTTGACCTGCCTGTGGACACTGAAGCAGTGCTGAGCCAGCTCCAGCCCTGACAGGAGTTGTCCTGCCCATTCAAGGGCCGGGAAGGAGGCAGACACACCCGTGGGTGCCTTCGGAGGTAAGCCTGCCTACACTGACCCCATTTCCACACTGAAGGGGCTCTGGGACATGGCTCCAGCCCATTTTGGCCACAGTCAGGGTGGTTCTGCCCACCCACCACCTAGCAGGAGACATGTTCCTCCATGCCTCTGCAGGCAGGGCTGCTGCCCCTGTTGGACTTTGCATCTAAGCAGCTTTGTGATTCAGCGCCACCTCCCGGCCTACACTGCCTCAGTCTGAGGACAGCCCAGCCCACCAGGTCCCTGGCAGTCAGCACACGCACCCATGACCCCAAGGCCAGCCTGCACACCTTGGTCCCAGGCATGGAGGCCGCAGCAGCCCTATGGATGGACTCCAGCCCTTTCTAGCATGTGTGCACTCAGTCCTGCCTGCCCAGGGACCTGCCCGTGGTGCTCTTTCAAATGCACAGACAATGCAAGGCCACACAGAGCACCAACAATCAAATGCCCAGGACAGACTTCCAAGAACCTACCCCAAAGAAATGGAGAACTACCAGTGGCCTGACAAAGAATTTACAGTAATCATCCTCAGGGGCCTCCCTGGTGTCGCAAAGGGTTAAGCACCGCACCGTGGGGCTTCTGCAGCCACTGCAGCACGAGTTCGATCCCCAGCTAGGGAGGGGACCCACATGGCACAGCAGACCTCTCCTGTCTCACCCGCTGCTCCCCTCAGCAGTATATTTCAGTCGATCTGCCTGTTCTGCTCCCCACTCTGTCTCTGGTGCATCTTCTAATCCCTGGCACCTAGGCCTGTGCCCCAGCTCTTGTATGCATAAATAAAATCTTTAAAATAAATAATTAATCATCCTCAAGAGACTCAATTCAATACAAGAAAACAGAGATAAACAACCACACTAAGCCAGGATACAACATCTACAGAAAAGGAGAGACTGAATACTTCTGAGCAGCTTACCAGCTGTATTTCTGGACTTCCCACCATAAGAAGTAAAGGCAGAAGATGGCAGCCATCACTTTTCATCAGCTATTAAATCAGCCTCACAGGCAGGCAACAGTCCCCAGCTCCACCATCAGAACTGACGATGGACTGGGGGGTGGAGAGGGAGTCTGAAGGGCCCTGGGGCAGGAAGGGACAGGTAAATGAACAGCCCATGGTGAGAGCCTATTGTGAGAGGCTGGACTTGGTCCTCAGCATGAGTAGAGAAAGAGATGGGACCAAGAGAAGGTATATGTCACCTAAGAGGGCCAATATGAAACAGCACATCTTTAATAATGACGGTCTCCAAGATGAGCAGAAACCAAGAGATGGTTTTCTACTGCTAGCTGTCCTCACACGTTAGCTCTGTCCTTTCCTGGGGAAGGTGCTTGGTGTACCTGGATGCCTGTTGTTAGACAAGAAAGCTCTAGGCCTCCACTGATCCTTTGCTTACACAATCCACCTGCTCTCAGAGCCCACGTCTGTCCAAGCTCAGCAGGACATTCACATTCTGAGGCTGTGAGGCCCAGTCTGAGTCCCTTCCCACGTGTATGCTAATATTTTGTTTAGAGCATTTTGCATTTATATTCATGTGAGAGAGTGGCTTTTAATTTTCCTCTCTTGTTTGTCCTTGACAAGGTTGCTATCAAGGTTATGCTGGCATCATACGAAGAATTGGGGAGTACTTTACTTTTTTTCTGTTCTCTGAAAGAGAATGTATAAGATTAGAGTTGTATTTCCCTTAAAAGAGGAATTAGTTTGCAAGAACTCATGTTTGAAGGCATTTTAGCTTTGAATTTTCTCTGTTGGAAACATGTGAATGATGGATTTACTATCTTTAACAGAGAAAGGAATGTTTAGATTTTGTTTGTTTTCTTTGGTACAGTTTTGGATTGTGTTTCAAGTGATTTTTTTCAACTTATTTAAATTTCCACAATTGTTAGGAAGACATTTTTAAATTATCCTATTTCGTTCTTGTTTTCTGTGTTGCACTTTTACTAATGATTAATGCACCTTTCTTTTTCTGTTTTTCTTACTTTTGGTTAAACTGTGTGTTTTTCTAATTTCTTAAGAAATTGAAGAAGACAACACATGGTTTGTCAGTACTTTCTTCTTTTGTAATATGTGCAACTGGGAGAGCTATCAGTTTGGTCTAAATTGAATCTCAAAATCGTCAGTGACCTCTCATATTTTGTTATCACTGAGTTAAAATGTTCTCTAATTTCCATTGAGATTTCTTTTTGAGAAGCATATTAATTAAATTCCACACCTTTCTGGGTTTTTAAGTATTTTTTAATCATTGATTTCTAGCTTAATTCAGCTGTACCCAGGACACTTTGTATGATTTAAATCCCTTGAGACTTGCTAGAATAATTTTATGGCCCAGTATAAATTTAAGTAAATATTTTAGGTACACTGGCTAAGAATGTGTATGCTGCCACAATTGTTGGAGGCAGAGTTTTATGTACGCTTAGACATTATGTAAATACAAATAATAAACCTGCACATTTGTCAAATTTAATTTTACTGTCAAACTCTCCTGTATTTCTACTAATGGGGGGCTGGGTGAGTGGAACAACTCCTTCAGTAAACTGCTGAGACATTTTAAATCCCTCACTGTTTTGTGACTCGATTTGTTCTATCTGGTTCTCCTATGATTTCTGTCCATTTTTCTTTATCTGTTTTGAGGCTATGTTATTTGGTGCAGCTATGGCAGACTCATTATATGGCATTTCCTTTCTCACCATGATCTTCGACCCTGAAGGCATGGCTATCTTGGGTTTCTCTCAGAAATTCTCCAAGCAGTTAACAAGGTCTAGTTTGTGTGCTAGTTCAGAAAAGAGCAGGTGGCTATTAGGACCTCAATGTTTGTGCCCGCCCCCCTCAAATTAATCTGTGGATGCCATCACCCCCAATGTGATGGAACTTGGCACCTTTTGGAGGTAATCAGGTTTCCATTAGGTCTTGAGAGGCGGGCTTGGTTCCCTTATAAGAAGAGGAAGACGGAAAGCTCCCGTTTTCTCTTTCCCCATGGGCACTCACCAAAGAGCGGCCAGGAGAACACACAGAGCAGGCTGCTGTCAACAAGCTGAGAAGTAGCTCGACCCAGGGGCCTACCTGCCCACACCTTGACCCTTGACCTCCCAGCTTCCAGGACTGTGAGAGGCAAAAGTCTGCTGTTTAGGCTGTCGGGTCGAGAGTATTCTGTCACAGCAGCCCAAGCTAAGACACCAACTTTACCAGGTTAGCCCTACAGCCAGACACCCGTTGGACTCAGCTCCTTGCCTATGAGGTAGATAAAGCCTTAGGTAAAGTTACCAGAGTCATTCCTGGGGGATCAGGCTGTGTGTGGACCTGTGCCTGGAACTGTTCCATTTCTTCCCCTTCGAGCGCTGCTTCCTCCACGGCCCACCGCCTTTCGCCTGGGAGGCACCCCCTAATCACCACTGGCACCTCAACTGTCAGCCCAGGGGGTGCTGGGAGAATCCAACCTGACACAATGTCATGACTTAACTCACAGTTTATTTCCACTCTATCCCTATGTGACATTTTCCTACACAGCACTATGGAAATATCAATATTAACAATACTAATAGTATTAATAATAATAATGTTTAATTTGGGGAATGCATTTTAACTGACCTAATTTGACCCACTGCATTAATGGGATCATATTTACAAATTGAATTCTGATGTTTTATAGTGGTTGAAGACATTTCCAAAGCTAGGACCACACTGTGTCTTCTAGTTTGAAGGGACTTTGAAAGACAATCTGCCTGAAGTTACTCTTCTACCTCCTTATTGAAGAGCCATACAAATTTTAAGAAGAGGACAAGTTGGAGAAGTTGGAGATCCTCACCGTCAACCCCATACTTTTAGAGGGCAGGGAGCAAAGGAGAAAAGTTCACCCACAATTTCATAGTATAATCCAGTATTTGTTACTCCAAACCTAGCGTTTTCCTGCACCGTCAATTCTTTAGGATTGACTACTCAGCATATTCACCCAGATCACACTGAGGTTGATTTAGAATTGAAAATAGTGTGCTGCAGGGTGGACAAGGTCAGTGAAGGGTAAGAGAGAGGGAGCAATGTCCCCAGGGGAAGCGGTCAGGAGAGGGGGGGAGACGTGTCCTCACAGAAGGGAGGGACTTGGACATTCAAAGTCAGGAGAGAACCAGACGGTCAGCAGGACAAGCACCTCGGGTGGTAAATCAAATGAATCGATAGAAGAACAGAAGTGATTCTATATTAATCCCAGAAGTGACAGCAACCTCTCTTATGGTTTAATGAATAGAGGATCCAGTCATATCGAGAAATAAGATGTAAATCTTAACTCATTTTTATTTCACCTTCTCAAGGCCAATACACAAAATATAACCTATAAGCACAAGTGACACGCCACCTGACCATAAAATTGATCTGGAACTTCAATTTCCAAACCTTTATCAAAATGTTAATCTCCTAGTAAGCCTTTCTTTAACTCCATGAGCCAATTTCCAATGGCTAAAAATGTAAAATTCTTTTAAATAAAACCATGAGGTCACAAGTTCTAGTTCACAGACTTTGACTAGAGATATAGAAGAATGTTTTATCTTGACTTCAAGCCAATCATGAACATAAAAAATGTAACCATAATTCTTTGACCTGCTTTGCTTTATAATTCATCAGGAACAATCGACTCTTCCCACTGAGTTATATGAAGGCCTGAATTCTCTGAGAATACCTGGGTATAAATTAATGTATACAGTTGGTCCTGTGAGGTTGCTAAAGTGAAGTGAATTGACAGGAAACACTCTGAAGCTGGTTAGCATTCTTCTGGATCTATGTCTTTGTGATTCTTGTAGCCACAATACTGTGACACAATCTTTTTCAAAAAAGCCAATTCCATGTCAGTGTTCTCCTGTTCCTCCAACGGGAAATCAGGGGCTGAATTATAGCACAGAGGTTAAATATCATCAACCTAAGAACTGCAAGAAAAACAATGCCTCGTATGCTGTTGGTGGGAATGTAAATGCACGCAATCCTTTTGAAAAACAGGATGAAGCTCCCTCAAAACACTAAAAATAGAACTACCCTGTAGTCCAGCCAATTCCACTGCAAGTATCTATCTGACAAACACGAAATCGTTAACTGCAAGAGTTGCATGCATCACCATATGTTTACTGCAGCGTTACTTGCAATAGCTAAGACATGGAAACAAATTAAGTGCCCATTGCGGATGCTTAGATAAGAAAATAATACGGTGTACATACACACAATGTAACATTATTCAACTATTTCAAAAGATGAAATTGTAACATTTGCAGCAAGGTGAAAAGAACTTGAGGGATTATGGGAAGTGAGGTAAGCCAGGAGAAAGACAAATATCGGATAACTTCACCTAGATGTATAAGGAAACAGAGCTGCGAATGGACAAAATAAAATAAAAATAAACACATAGATCTAGACAACTGAACTGAGGTTACCAGAGAGGTACACGGTGGGGTTGGGAACGAAGGGGTGGGGGGGTTTTGATGGATGGCAGCAGGTGTTTTGCCTTAATAAAATAAAAAGCAAGCCAGGAATTCATACCAGATATGTCTCATACTGAAATACTTACCCTTAACCCAAAATTTTATGACCCACTGGGGAGAGTACAAAAGAGAGCAGCCGGTAGGTGAGCTGAGGCTGACAAGTGTCGAGGAAGGCTGGCTCTGTGACAGGAAGGGCCACGCGCAGAGAGCCGACTGCTAGTTTGTCTCAGTGGTTCCCACCCCGTGGGAAGAGCTGTACATCTGTGGGCTCCCTAGCCAAGCACAAGGCCAAGGCATGCAGAGCAGTAAATTCTGTCCAGTTCTCACTCAGGGACGCTCTCGACACCTCTCAGACACATTTCATCCTCTGTGGCCACCAGGCTCCCCATTAGGCTTGATTTTTTTCAGTCCCATATAGAAATCATCTCTTACACTTTTCCTTATTAAGTACTGGTTATTCAGTACATCCATGTCATTGTTTTTAATTTTTTTAAAGATTTATTTATTTATGCATACAAGAGCTGGGGTACAGGCCAGAGGTGTGCGGGGGTGAGAGTATTCACCACAGAGAGCAGAGAGCAGAACAGGCAGATCAACGAAGTACACTACTACAGGGAGCAGCGGGCACAGCAGGAGAGGTCTGCCACACCATGTGGGTCCCCGCCTGGCTGGCATCAGGGATCGAACTTGTGCTGCAGTGGCTGCGGTTTGCTTCATAGTGTGTTGCTTAACCCACTGCGCCACCAGGGAGGTCCCATGTCATTGTTTTTAATGGAGTAATGAGAAAAGATTTCAGCAATCTGTGTAACAGCAGGAAGCCTCCACCTAGCTGTCCTCTCCAGCACTGATGGGCAGCACGCACTCTCTGGAAATTTATCTTTGGGAATTTAATTTAAATACAATAGTTGTATGTGAACAAGCACAGTGACTCAGAGTAGTAAGAATCACCAGATAATTCTATATAGTGTGTCATAATTATTCTCATTAGAAGTACATTCAAGAATGGGAGTTCTCGCTGATAATTAACCAAATTGCTAATTTCTCTACAGATAGGTTGATTGATTTTTAACAGCGAATCCTATAGGCACGGGCAAGCACTGTTCTATGATCATTTAGCGTGAAAGAGGATAGCTGTGGCTCAGTAAAATAGACAATAGGAAAATACAGACATTCAACATTTTAGCTACCAAGGAAATATTTTGATCTTACAAAATCGATGAGAGAAAACTCATCGTATCTGGCAGTTATGGAAGCAATCTGTTACATAAATAAATTTGCGCATATACATGCTTTCCCTCACATAGATGAACATTTGATTTTTGCTGTGTACAACAGTTTTATTTAGCATTTCATTATTTTATTTGAATGTGCAACGACATCAGTTTTCAATAACCCACTTATTTGCAATGATTCCCAAGTACATGCAAACAAAAGTCTTCATTTGGATTATACATGCAACCTCAAGAAAAGTTCTACCAACCTGGAGTTCCTACATCCTGCTCTAAGAATACACCTGGATTCTCAAATGCTGCAAGAAAAGCTATTTACACTGACTGTTCACTATAGCATATTACAATTCAAACTATACTGAAGCTACACAATGGGAAAATTATATAAAAGCAGAAAGAGCTTTTAACTGTTAACTATGCAGTCTTAACTGGGACTGGCTTTTATTTGTTTGTGTTGTTTACAGGTAAGGTTGGATTATATTCCTCTGAGCTAAGAAATCTTCCTGGTTCAAAATGAGGTGCCTCCTACCAGGGCAGAGGAAGTAGGAAAAAGAAGTCATTGACTCAATAGCACTTGTGTGAGTTTCCCGGGGTGGCTGCAACAAAATACCACGAAATGAGCAGCTTAACAGCATACAATTTATTCTGCCACAATTTTGGAGGGACAGAAGCCCAACAAGAAGGTGTGAGTATACTCGCAGTCCCTTCACAGACTCCCTCCTGCTTCATCCTATCTTCTGTGGTTACGGGCAAAACCTGGCATCCCTTGGCTTTTAGCTCCATCACTTCAGTTTCTGCTCCCATCTTCACCTTCCCCCCACATGAGGTCTTAGGTGGAGCCCACTCTGACACAACATGACCTTATCTAAACTGGATCTCATCTGACAAAATCCTGTCCAAAGGTCCAAAGGTGACCGCCACATTCACTGTGTATTTATCAGGAGTAGGACTTCGATGCATTCTTGACTGGTTAGTGGGTTTTGCAACTTTCACTCCGTGTGTGTGTGTGTGTGTGTGTGTGTTCACTGAGCGGTTTACTACATGGCATATTTACCTCTCCCCTCCCCAGTCTGGCAGCCTCAGTTCTGCAGTTAAAAGCCGCAACAAAACAAAACAAAATTAAAAAGACGATTACAAATCAGAGACATTCTAAACAGGGAAGAGGGAGGGACTGGGATCAAGGCGGGGTCAGGAAGAGCACAAGGCACTGTGGTGACGGTGCATGGGTGAATTGGTGGTGGGAATTCTATGGGGACTAAACCTAGGAAAAAAAGCAAGCATGTAAGAAAAGATAAACAAAAATTAAAATATTTTTAAAAACTCAAGAGTTCATTTTGGTTGGATTTTGCCTTTTCCTTTGCTTTGTCTTTTTCGTACCTATCCTTTTGGAGGATACAGTTCAACCCACAGCAGCATTCAAGTGGCAAAGTGAAACCAACACAGCTCAAAAAAAATTAATTTTTCTTCCTCCCTACTGGTAGAAATGGACTCATTATGCAAACAACAGTTTTTTCCTAATGGCCGTTCCCCAGCAGGGGACTAGTTATTTGCAGTCACCAGAGACTTCCACTTAAGCAGGGGATTGTTGATTCCTCATGGCCTGATTCTCTGATCTTTAGGATTTCCAGCTTCCACAGGAAAGAGGTCACTAAATCTGTGCTTCTAGGACACACAAGCCTTTATTTACTGATTTTATTTATTTACCGCAAGGAGTGCTGCACTACTAAAAATAATATATATAGCCTTTAGTAAATCACCCAAAGTCTGACCCTCCTTAGCGAACATTTCATGTAATTAATAAGGGAAAAAAGAAAAACTGAAAAAAGAAAAAATGTAATCAAGTTGGTTGACAATGAGCAAAAGATAATTAAAATGATCCTGTTTTGTTTCTATTTCATTAACATGCAAATGAGATTCATGAAGTTTGATACCATGTTTCACCAAGAGCCACAGAAAGGCATTAAGAATGAAAATGAGTCCCACTGATAGAGGCGCCTGATGAGTATATAAATTGATGAAAAATACAATTTGATCCAATTAATAACATATATTTTTGTGACTTGTTTGCTGAATCTCAACAAAAGAAATAAGCAGTTAAAATTTGTATTTCTCTCTATGGGCCAAATGCTATGAAAGCTTTTGTTACTGAAATGGAGTCTAGAAAAAGTTAAAACTCTGCCCTACTTAAAAAAAAAAAAAAAAGGATACAAGATGGAGACCTCATTCTACATCAGTGTTATGATAATGGCATTCCTGTTGGAAGGACCATGGGGACTGTGGGACTGGCCCTCACAGGAAGTAGAAAGCCTCTTGTCCGTGGTCAACAGGGAGTCAGAATTGAAAATGGGGACAGGGCCTCCCTGGTGGCGCAGTGGGTTAAGCAACACACTATGAAGCAAACTGCAGTCACTGTAGCATGAGTTCAATCCCTGCCTCCGGCCACGGAGGGGACCCACATGGCAAGGCAGACCTCTCCTGCCTCGCCCACTGCTCCCCTCAGCAGTGTGTTTCAGTCAGTCTGCCTGTTCTGTTCCCCGCTCTATCTCTGGTGAATCCTCTCACCTCCCTGGACTCTTGCCTGTACCCCAGCTCTTGTATGTATAAATAAATAAAATCTTTTAAAAAAGAAAAGAAAATGGGGACAGACAGTCCATTGTGACCAAAATCTGACCAACACACGATACCCTCATATCCAGAAACACGAGTGACTGTCTCCAATAACATGAAACAAGTTTTAAAATAAACTTCAATGTTAAATCACGACAGTGTTAAATCTTTATAATGTGGACCAGATGGTAAGACTGACAGCCACATGCGCACGTGTGAGCTATGTGTTATGCGCCATGTCCAATGTGTTCAAACAACAGCACCTAGGATGATATCAAGGGAGAAAAATGAAAAGAAGTGGCTGACATATGGCATGTGAGATGGGGATAATAATGAGTGAGTCACAGTTAAGATAATATATGATGTTGGTGTCTATATTTTTATAGTTGTTAAAAATATTTTCACTGTCAGTACTGCCAAGCCCCTCTGTAGAATGTACATGCAGATGGCTACGGCCTTAGCCTATTACCAAAAAAAGGACCACAATGCTGTGCTGACTTTCAGTGTACTGTTTTTAAAGTCTCCCGTATTTCCACAGCAAGTCATCATTTAATTATCTCTACTTTCCTTTAAGCATATTCAAGCAATCAAACACACCCTACCTAAGAGAGAGTCAACAATATGAACTGACTATTCCTAAAGGATCATGAAAGCTTTATTAAATTCCCATTCCTTAGTAGGAAAGAAAATCATGTCATCCTCACTGAGAATTAAACAAACTGAGGGATTATTATTTTTAAATAACTAGCATCTTTTAAAATTACTTCTTCTTGCAGACTTCCTTGTTTAACTTGAAACACAGGGCCAATTAAATTTTCATGGCTACTGCATACATAATGATCATATTTTGTTGTCAGAAAGTTTACTGTGTAAGCTACGTAAAAAGCTCGCAGCACTGAAGGAACTCAACGCATGGGCATGGAATGGATGACACGGGATTTTGAAGTAAGATGCATCCCTTGACCACCACAGAACCAGTTCTACCTGTCACGCACATCCCATAAGTTTCTGCCGCTAGCTGATTTAGAAAGGTACTTCCTTTTTCAATATACCACGTGTGATGCTTTTATTCCAGGAGGATGAGAAGTTAATGAGATTCATCATAACCCAATCAGACGGAAGAGCAGACTCACCATCTCTGCGATTTAGCCTTGCAAATCCAGGGCCATGGCTGCTGGAGAGCTCAGAGGAACTGCTGAAGGAAGCCGGAGACAAGGCGGACACCAGGGGCGCGTCACAGTCATCTGCCAAGAAGACACACACCACATTCAGGTCGATGGCCAGCATTCTTAGTTCCATACATGAAATCAACTAACCAACCAAATGAAACAAAAAGCGAGGCTCTCTCACGTGCTCCCGCTGCTGCCGTGCCACTTTCTCTGGGAGGTCTTATAAGAGCAAGAAGGGAACTTAAAGAGCATAGAACATGGAAATGGAGAAGGAACAGCTTGCAGAGGTTACATAAGAGTACCTTAAGTAGGAAGGTTTACTTAAACAAGAAATAAAAGCACCAAATCAGCATACCCTGTTTATAAATAAACTTATATAAAAAAAGGTTTATAAATTTAACTATAATAAAATACCAACTATGGTTTCCAAGAGCTACATAATGCGAGGGAAAACACAGCAAAATGCAGAGAGTACTTAGAAAGGAGTAACAACTAGTATTCCAAATTAAGAAAAACAAAGTCAAATAAAAAAGATGTATCTGTTAGAAAACCCGCTAGTAAAAAAAGGACGCAAGATCAGAGAATTCACAGAACAGAATCTATATAAACAGAATCTACACTGGTAAAATGAATTGTAATTTAGGACTACAATTAGATACTGTTTCACTGGTAGCAGACAAGTAGGATTTCACTGGTAGCAGACAAGTAAGATTTCAGAGAACACCAGATCATCTATAGAACATGGGCCAAGTGATGCTCCCATAGACTGCAGGTGGACTGTAAATTTGAACAACTACGTTTAAAAACAATGTCATATCTTCAATTTTTTTGTTGTTGTTCTTTCACAAAAACAAACAAACAAAAAACTCAAGATCGAAAGGTCAAAGATAAACCAAAGGGATCATGGGGGGGTGGGGGCAAAGGTAAGGATGAGGGCAGAAAGAGCACAAGGGACTGAGGTGATGGTGCATGGGTGGAATGGTGGTGGGAACTCCCTGGGGTCTACAAATGATGTCTACAAATGAAATACAATTAAACAAATAAATAAATAAAAACAATGTCATTAGTGTATGTATGTGAACTTCCTTATCCCAGGTTCCACCAATTCCACTGATGTGCCTGTCCATCTAGACAGCATTTCTATGACCAACCATCGGTCTTAAGAAACTTTCTCTTCCTACCTCCAGGTGCTATACAAATCTTTGTAGTTGCAGTGTCCCATGAAAAGAAAGAGGTGGAAAGTACCAACCTACAAAGACTCTTGCATTTGTGGCCCAGGAGACGAGCAATCTGTGGTGACATGATTCACACTTAGCAAAAGAGATTAACGATCCAAGTAAGCAATGACCAAAGAACACATCTGTGAGTCAGAGTACCTTCCACAAAGGAGGACCATAGAAGAGTAAGAAGGAGCTACTCCCTTCCAAAATAATTGGTGGGAACTTAGAAACAAATATGGCACTAGTTGATAGTTTTGAGAATCTAAAAAACAAGCAAAGGTAAGTAATATGTCTTGGAGGGACATGTAGTATTTTTAGCCTTTAAAGAAACAAAAAAAAAATGTAAAGCAGACAATTGGAGGAAGGGCGTTTATGTACACACACACATACACAAGAATATATCAATGTGTACTTAAGAATATATACAAAAGAGCATACCTATCACCTTTTCTTTTATGTTTATCACATATAAAGTGAAAAATAAGGCACAGAGAGGAAAATATAAGAATACTTTCACATCTACCAAACTATCTGTACACTTATTTTATTCAGCGATTTCTTCAGTCTATATAACCTTTAAAGGATATGTATTTTTACACAATTATGATCGTTTCCATTTTTTTTTGCTTTAATCATAAAAATAGTTCTCTTATATTTAACATGTACTGAAAATTAAAATCAGGCAGTTACTGAACCAAGTTTTCAATTACCTATAAGCAACTCGATATCAATTCATTTAGGAATGATCTAGGTTCATCTGAAATTCTATGAAGTTATTCTGCTTGAACATCACCTATTTTACTTAAAAATAGTCACTAGCAGTTTTGCTGCTTAGTCTAGCTACAATATTTTCTGCAGTCCTGCTATTTGAAATACATGTTTTTCTCTACAGCTAAATGTTTAAAGTGATAAGTAAAAATTTGCCAACTTAACACCTGAATGACTTTAACAAGAATTTGCCTATGAGAACATTTTATTTTTTAAGACTGAGTCATTTTCATTTAAAGTCCACTTTTCTTTCACCCCATCCATTCTTTAGCTAACTCTTACTTGAGAACTGGCCCACAGTTCCTGCGTGTCTATTGATTGGCTTAAGTACTGACACTGTCAATTTGGCAGTAACGTAAAGTATGACGGAGCTAGACACAAAAAGACATACAATCCATGAAACGTTGAAGGAAATCCTGATGCTGCCCAATCTCAAGCAACAACCAAAATGCTTTTGCACAAACCCCACAAATGAATGCACTGACTGTGGGTTGGGGAGGGTGCATGGGTGGGTGTTCACCAGAACTCATCTTTCTGAATCAGTGTCAGTATTTAGGTGCCAATGTGACAAAAAAGAATGTTTAACTGCAATTCACAATCAATTATGCAGATTCAAATCGATGTTTCAGATGTAAAATGCCTCTCTAGAGCAATCTGGAGGGCATATATTTATTGCTCATTTGTTTTTGCCACTATAAATTGAGAATCAATATCGTTCTATCTTTAGCTTTAAAAGAATGGAATTAAAGTATGAGAATGGGGCGCATTCCGTTTGTGGGGGAGGGAGCTGTGATGTGGGAAATGGATGATGGAGGGACAGTTCCATCAACTTGGTAAAGTTCTAGTTGCTGGCCTGAGGGGTGGTGACAGGAAGTTAGAATACTTTACCACGAGCAAATATATTTCCCCACAGTTGTATTTTGCAATAAAATATTTTGAGTGATTCTTAGATAAAATTTATAATATATAACCAACACATACTCAATGATCACTCTGCTAAGAACATAATGATCATCTCACATAGTTACTAATACTTAGGACTCCTCTTAGAGGTACTAAGTGTTGATACAAGGAGACCACTGAAACACTGACTTGGTTACTTTGCTGACTCCATTCTTGTAGGACTGTGATATTGACAAAGAAAGGGAGTATGTAGGAAAGTCTGACCATATTTATTGATTCCATAGGTTTGGAGTGTAGGGATTCCATCACACACCATGATATGAATAAAATTTCTCTCAACGAGTTGTATAGTCAATTCCACAAATTTGCCAAGGTATTTGTTTACTACCAATTTGATCTTCAATAGTGTTGACATGGGGTGTCGGGGCTCACATAGCAATGAGTCTGGAATGAAAAAACATGTTTCCCTCTAGACATTCACGAAATGGAATTCCAGATGAACTATCAGCCTCCTGTGAATTTAATTCCAGAAAATAATTGCTCTGAATGCAACAAAAAGTCAGGTTCTGGTCTTGAAAAGCTGAGACCCACAACTAGCAGTATGGGTCACTTAGCAGTGTGAGGACACACACTGGTCATCACAACATGGATGCTTCTGGAATCTAAAGGCCAAAGATACTGCTAAACAGCCTACCATCGCACACCCTCCCAGGCAGAATTCTCTAGTTCCCAGTGTCAACAGTTCAGTGGCTGACAAAAAAGCAACCCAGTGAAGTAGTCTCTGACTCATTCCTTAACTATTAATAATACTCTCAGCAGCCCCTCAAATTTCCTTGATTATTAGCTCTATGTAATAGCTTTCTAAAGAGTATATAAGCAGTACATAAATACATAGGCATTTAAGGCGTTTCAGAAGCCTTAAATAACCTATTATTTCAGCTCAAAATATTGCTTTCTTCTTTTTATTAAGATTTATTTATTTATGCATACAAGAGCTGGGGTACAGACCAGAGTCATGGGAGGTGAGAGGATTCACCAGACAGAGTGGGGAGCAGAACAGGCAGACTGACTGAAACACACTGCTGAGGGGAGTAGCAGGCGAGGCAGGAGAGGTCTGCCTTGCCATGTGGGTCCCCTCCCTGGCTGGCGGCAAGGATCGAACTCGTGTTGCAGTGGCTGCGTTTCCTTCATAGTGTGTTGCTTAACCCACTGTGCCACCAGGGAAGCCCTCAAAACATTGCTTTCTAATTACTATATCACACCATTCTGGTCCCTTCACCAGGGAGAGGAAAATACATGTATAAATATATATGTATCTATATCTATACACATACACACAACAGTATATATGCATGACATATACATGTCATACTTTTTGTGTACAAGATTTACCCGTAGTAAGCATGTGTTGTAATTGCATGTAAATCTAATGCATGCACATACATACATGTACAATGTGCATGTGTACGTGAACATGTGTATAATGTGCATACAAGCTAACTGTATAAATCTAAGTTGCTGATGAAATCATAAGTGACAGGAAATGACGGCACCCACTAGCGTGTCCTTGTATACATATTATAACATATAAATATGCTGGTAATAAAAGCTATGATTATGTGTATACGTATTCATATGAGTAATTTTACTTACAGAAATAGACTTACAGGTCACATAATTTATAAGCCCTTTCCTGCAGAGGACATAACTATGCAAGTAAATATTGTGTTATACACATGTATTTACATGTAAATATACTGTATGTATACACATAATTATTGTAAGAGCTAACGCTTATAAGCTTTTTCCTTATATACAGATTATATCCAGTATCACACGTACATTACACACCAACACATACATCGCATGTGTACAGGGGTAAATATGTGTGAACAATGAACCCTTGCACCCAGGCTGGCCAATCTCCAGGTGAGTGGCCACACAGCAGCTGCCAAGCAGGGCGAGGGTGGAAGGGGAGGTTGGGCCTGAGCCGCAGTCCCCTCTCCACCCTGAAAGGATGAGCAGCTGAGGCTGAGGCCTCACTGCACCCCATTCTCCCAGGGCCAGGCTGCCTCCTCCCCACTTCCACTTCCAGCAGGTTGCTGGCACGTGCATGCCCCCTGCGGGTTCAGGTTCTGTTCTGTGGTGTCAGGCCCCGCGGGGCTCCCTCCTGTTCACTTTTGCTTCCCCAGCGGGGAGGACTAAGCTGCCAGACCCCCTCACCCGCCTGACACTTACCAAGAAGGTGTCTCAAGTGCAGGGGCGGGATGCGGTTTCTCGGCTGCCCACGCCAACTTTCAGACTGGGCCCCTTCTGGAGCTATAGCTCCAGAAAAGGAAGAGAGCAGGTTCAATGATACCGGCAGATGGATCAAGGAGGAGTCCTGGAGCCCTCGGTGGACTTTTTAGGGTTTTACTGTTCTTTATATGAGAGCCGACCAGGTACACGGCAGGGGGTGGGGGGGCTGGCAGGCCTCCTAGCCCCTGGAGCATCTTCTCTCTCTGGGCCTCTAGCTTCTTGTGTCTCTGCCACTACTGCTGCTGCTTCTCTCTCCTTTTCCCACTCTACTTTTCTCTGCTGGCGTCCTGGTGGCTCCGCCCTAATGCGCCCCGTGTCTCAGCCCAGGTGCGCCCACTTGCGCATGCCCATACCCTACTTGAGGGTGCCCGCCATCAGGCACGCGTGCAGGACCGCAGGTGTCCGTCATGGACATGAACGGCGGGAGGGCAGAAAAGCCTCACTTCCCACGGACACTACAGGGTGCTCTCCTTTTGCCCTCGCCCCCCAGCGCAGCTGTGAGCTCCCTGCATACGGGCATATGGGACCCACAAGGCTGGCTATTGTCCTGGGTTGACTACTCCCAGTACCACAGCTCCTGCTTCTCCTCAGGGTCAGGCTGCCTAGCAGCGAGGGGATGCCCTTAGGTCCCAGGCTTGGGACTGCCGCGCTGCATGCTGGGACTCAGCCCCCGGGCAGGGCAGCCCAGCCGCGCCCAGTCACTCTAGCTAGGTCCGAGCCGGTGTGGTCCCCTGCAGCCAATACAGCACGTGGGCAGCGGTGTGAGGGGCACCGAAGATCATGAAGACACCAGTCACTAGTGAAATTTTAAAATTAGGCGTCCTGGAGGAAGGCTTGGACAATGCAAATTAATAGCAAAGCGTTTGGGTCATTATTTTCTTCTTTCTCTTAGAAAAATGAACGCCGTTCCAGCAACTCTATACTTTTCCAAAACCATGTGACTTGTTATTTAACTTACTGTGTAGTCATATTAGAATTTCCACGTTAACCTTGATATGCAATTGGAAATATGCTATAGGTTTTAGTCTCCTTTTAAAAAAAAAAATATACACGAATTACATTCAGAATTTTTAGTGAATTCTGTTAACTTATCCATAGTCTTATGGGGGAAATTACCTACCTAATTTGTGTGGAGACATATCTACACACACACACACACACACACACACACACACACACTGAGAGAGAGAGAGAGAGAAACAAATCTAAAACTTTCAGGTCATTAGCTAAGAAATATTACCATTTACTCTTCACTCGAGAGAAAAACTGAGAATTATCACCAAAAGATAATGATAAATTAGAACTGGCAAATTGTGTATATGAAAAACTCAGTCTCTTCCAAATAAAGATGCAAGCTATATTGAAAGTATTTTAATACAGCTCGATTGCAAGTAATTTAATTTTATTTTGCAAAGGGCTTTAATGCATAATTCTCATGAGTAAGTAAAAGCTGTTCAGTTTTTAATAAAAATAATTCAGTTTTCCTAATCTCTGTGTAATACTACCTGTACTAAGATAATAGGTATATATTATTGGCTGCTTATGTTCACAATGCTTTACATGCATTTGTCATTTGATCCTGACCAGTACCTTATATTACTTGACGATATTAACTCCACTGACAACTGAGAAAGGAACACATGATTAAATAATTTACTCAGGGACACAGCTTCCATTCTGAACCAGTGCACTGATGAAACAAGTGTTGGTAATCTAAAATATACTTTAACAACAACAAAAAGATTAATTTTCAGTAGCATTCACCTTAGTTACCACTGAGTAAAACAACCTTTTCTGGAAGATCTCCCAAATTCTGTTGCATGCCTGCTAGTGAATCACCACAGGCATATCTATTGAAGAATAGACTAGACAGCAAACACACTAAGAATTCTTAAAGATTTGTATGCACTAGAAGTAGGGATGGGACCTGTGACTATAAGCTTTGAAAATTTTGAAATCTTAGTCTTTCTAAAAAAAAAAAAATAGTTAAGACAGTCCAAATAGTCCAATGTCAGATTCAGGACTAAAGAATGACCTTCCTTTCAAGAAATCCATCCCCTTGAACAAAATATTTTATTCTTAAGTTAGCCTTTTCTAAGATGTTCAGAACAGCTTCTCCTCCCCATCCCCAAGATATTTAAAACAAGCCTCCCAAAACATTCTTCTCTGGCATTTGGGTTATTTCAAAAGGAGGTCAACCAAGTCTGAAGTAGTGACACACACCTATTGTTTTCATGATGAGAACTGCCATTCTGTGTCAGCCATTAGAAGTAACAGTGGAAAACAGATGTATAAAGATAACTTGGACGAATGAGACAGTATCATTCCCATCATCATTTGGGAGATTATCTTAATCATTTCCACAATACAAAAAGTTGAGACATATTCTTCCCTCCATTCTGAGCCCTGCTTCTCCTCCAAGTCTCAGCCCT
>JAGFMF010011627.1:1457366-1473681 GCA_019455555.1 Galemys pyrenaicus
TTCCAGGGCCAGCCTCCCTGGGCTCAGATCCCGCCTGTGCCAATTACTGACCAATCTGAGACACTTTATTTAAACTGCCTCCCCACTCCTGTCTCTAAGAAGGACTAACTAAGGTAAGCAGGGCCTTCTGAGAATTAAATGAGGCAGCATAGAGACGTGGCTGTGAATTCTTTCCTAGCCAAGAATTGAGGACCTCAACCCAGAAACAAAAGAGTAACAGTCTCAGACGTCACCCCTTCTCACCCGGTAGCCATGCTGACTAACTGGAGAGAGCTACACCATGATCTTCTGGTGATTTCCCAAACACCATGATATTCTGGTGAGAAAAAGTGTAAGTTTTAAGCAACAGTCATGATAGAACTGGACTTAAATAAACTGTAATTTTTCACAGAGCAGGTACCATAATATGGGCCTACCCTGTTCTTAACACTCATCATTACTTTAAACAACCTCCCAACACAATTGCAGACTATTGCTCAATTCTTTTTCTTTGAATATTAATTTGACTTTAACATGAAAAATAACAATCACCTGAGGATACTAGTCCCAGATAGAGACAAACATGAACCTCTAACTTTTCAATCAGAACTTAAATCTAAAAAAATAACACATTGCTGTAATTTAAAACAAGTAAATATTTATAATTTTTCCTAAAGCTGCACCTAAGACAGGGAATGATTTTCTAAGTTGTCACGATTTCATTTTGGCAGCAGCCTATAAGTTTCTATGCATTTTCTACCACATAAGTCAAGGATAAACTATAAACAAATATATACATATATATATATAATTACTAATACTATGTGATATTAATGGGATAAGCCTTCACTTGGAGGCAAACACTAGCTTACGTTCCCCAAGTTATAGCCTTGGTTTAAATAGCTTTCCCAATTAATCTTCACAATTAATGGATTAATGGGAAGGCAGTTAACTTTTAATGACAGCACAGCTAGGGGCTGATTGATTTTAGAGGTTTAATAGCAACTATTTAAAGTCCAGATATTAGGACAAGGAGAACTACAAATCCTCCAAACAAAACCTACCAAAGGTGAAGAGGTGGAAGAAGTAATTAACAAGTAAAGAGAGGATCCCAGTTCTAGAAATCTGCAAACATCCCAGACTTGTACTGACAGATAAAATGGCCCTGTGTGACATCGTGATGAGTAGATTTAAGATTTATGCACACTTCCCAAACCAGGTCCTTTTATGACCAAATCTAAAGTTCAGAACTGACTTTTGATTTAAAAGGGACTTGAGAGGAACTTTAAATGAGGCTAAACTCAAAGTAATTCAAATAATAGATTCTAGAATATAAGACGTTTAACACAGTGATTTAAAGTGTCCCTTCACAAAGTAAGGATTTGGGGGTCAGTGGAGGTAGGGAGAGGTTTAGAACATTAATAGGTGTGTAACTTGGATAATAAAAAGTATAGTTGAGATTAATACTGATGAAATTCAGTCTAAAGAAAGCACTCATATGAGCTTAAAACTAACAGCTATGCTAATCAATGGATCTATTCCATTGACAATCTAAACACATAATCACATGGAGTCAAGCAAGAAAAAGGATGACAGGTAAGGAAAATCCCTGCCCAAAGGATGCAGTGAGGTTCCATCTACACTAGCTCACGTGCAGATTCAGAAATGTCCGAGTCATGAACTCAGGCATAGGAGTTCATGTGATTCCTCCTCCAGTACTTGAAACAACATCGATTAACTTGACTTTGCGTCTCTGCTAGAACTAAAGTCATTTTCTCCTACGAGCAGGTGCCATAACATGGGCCTATCCTGTTCTTACTGCTCATTGTTCCCTAGTAACATTCCAACTCAGTTACAAACTGAATACAAACTATTGCTAAATTCTTTATCTTCTTTTGAGTATTAACAAAATATTAATGAAGACTATGCTTTAAAAAATAGGCTTAATATACAATAGGAGGAATTTTTCTTCTTTTTCTTAATATGTATTTATGTTATATAGAAGAATCTGGGGTGTAAGACAGGGTGCAAGGTGTAAGATGATTCACCAGAGACGGAGTGAGAAGTAGAACAGGCAGATCTACTGAAATACACTGCTGAGGGGAGCAGCGAGTGAGACAGGAGAGGTCTGCTGTGCCATGTGGGTCAGCTCCCTGGCCAAGGATGGAACTCAGGCCAAAGTGCTGATAACTCTGAAACTTAACCCTACCAGGCCACTACCAGGGAGGCCCTCTTTTTTCTGCTTTTTAAAATGATGTATTTTAAAACTCTTGAGTGAATTTCTATTGACAATAGCTTGTTTTTCACAACACAGAATGAACAGCTGAGAAGTAAATATCTGCTGTTCTAGTTTGCCATCACTGCTGTAACAGATAACCTCTCCACCTCAAGAGCCCCATCTCATCACACGTATAAACCATTTAGCCAGATAAGGTAACAAATTCAAAGATGGTGAGGATTAGGATGTGAACATCCTTGAGATGCCATTACTCTGCCTTCCACAGTTACCAAACTATGATGGTAGAATCAAGAAAGGAAAAAGTTCTTAGATTCTGTGACCTAAAATATTGTTCACTGATTGTTAAAGGGAGGTTCTGAGTCTGATGTGGTAACACACACCTATTGTTTTCATGATGAGAACTGCCATTCTGTGTCAGCCATTAGGGTGGACAATGGAAAACTGATGTGCAAAGCTAACTTGAGACAAACAAAGATATCTTGAGACAGTCAAGATAACTTGATTCACAAAGTCATTTGGGAGATTATCTTAATCATTTCCACAATACAAAAAGTTGAGACATATTCTTCCCTCCATTCTGAGCCCTGCTTCTCCTCCAAGTCTCAGCCCTAGTACCTCTTCTCCATGGCCTCCCTCCTGAGAGCTGCCACCCCTCCTACCTTTCTGGAAAATTCTTCCTAAGTCTGAACTGCCTTCCATTATGGCACCTCTCAGGGGGTCTGGGTCTCCACTTGCTGAGATCAAAGTGTCTGGAGGGTCAGCTTCATGAGTTACCTGTCCCTTCACACAGGAGCCAGAATGTGGTGTGACACAGTGATGATAAATGTCATTCCAGGGCCAGCCTCCCTGGGCTCAGATCCCGCCTGTGCCAATTACTGACCAATCTGAGACACTTTATTTAAACTGCCTCCCCACTCCTGTCTCTAAGTGGGACTAATGATAGTACTAGGGTAAGCAGGGCCTTCTGAGAATTAAATGAGGCAGCACAGAGATTCCTGGTCCCTGGTATATAGTAAGTACTATGTAAGTGTCTGATTGCTGCCTTCTGTGTTTATTTAATAAATTGAAACACTTCAAGTGTTGGAACAGAATAAAATTTAGCTGGATATCTCTTGCAAAATTATAAGAATTATGCCACGTGAGTCCACTCAGAACAAGAGGGCAGCATTTAAAGAGTCTCACCTCACTGTTATCCTTCCCTCGTTAAAAAAAAAAAAAAAAAAAAAAAAAAAAAGATACTNCTTTAAAAAAAAAAAAAAAAAAAAAAAAAAAAAGATCCTGAAAGGGGGCGCCTACACATCTATTATGGAAACAGCAATGTAAACCAATATTAAGTCAATGACAAATATTTTTTAAAAATTGGTACAGAGTTATTAACTGAGAAGTAAAATATTCTCATCTATCATTGTTCTATTAAGAAACAATTAGAAATGTTTCAAGAGGCTATTTTTCCCCCTCTCTGAGCTTTACAGCTATTTGTTTCATTCGCTGGGAAAAACAAAATTCAAGGTAGAATATGGTGCAGAAATTGTGCGATCATGATTGACCAGGAAAGTGGAAAGGACGTCAGAGGCAAGGGGCGTGTCTCCATTGGGTGCATTTCCAGTGGGTGCATCTCCAGTGGGCGTGTCTCTGGTGGGCGTGTCTTCGGTGGGCGCATCTCCAGTGGACGTGTCTCCAGCGGGCACGTCTGATGGTGTAGCCAGAATGTGGAGTGGAGCCACTGAAATTCGGGATGTCCTATGTCCTCTCATTGATACTACCAACCTGAAATTGCCATGATTTAGGCTTTGGCTCCTGGAAGGAAACTTGAGTAAGCCTTAATTCAATTCTTATTCTAGTCGTGTTAGATAATATTTCAACATTTCTGAACTAAAACCTCCATTTTATTACTAAATTATTTTGAGTTGTTATTTGTATCTCCAAGTAGTCCACTCTATGATGAAAACTGAAAGGCTTTCTAGTAAGAAGGAATTTTTCTGCAGATAAATGCATTTTAATAGGTGACTCCATAAAGCTATTTTAATAAAGTTATTTCTAGCAGGAGTTGGGGGGAACTAAACCATCTAGAAACAATGAACCTCTCTAAGCAATAATGCGAAATGAGGTGGTAGATATTTCCATTTCATTGGCTAAGATTATTGTGTTTGGTTTCGTAATCAAGCAAGGGACAGGCCTGGCTGGCCTCTGGGGCTCCTATTCATCCTGGTTTTTGGCAACTTACTTGAAAAGCTGGCTGAGCAGGTGTGACTTAGCCCAACGGGAGAACAGACTGATAGAGGTTCTGAACTCTGGAACCTCCCTTCTTCCAGCAAGGCCACACCCCCACCAGGGAACCCCAGTTAACAGAAATGGGTATATGTTTCCATGCCCAGATGGTCTCAGCCAGGGAGACTTCAGTAGGCAGAAGGCAGACTCCAGAAATGGAACCCCAGATTCCCCTGGCTGCAGGCACTTGTAGAACACGTCCTCCCCACCCCTATCCCTTAAGTGCAGGCAAAACCTGTGATATGATGGAATTGTCGTCTGGTGACTGTGTTACATGATATAGCAAAAGGGATTCTGCAGATGTAGTTTTAATGAAGTCCTGATTTAGTTGACTTTTTCTCACTCAACAAGGAGATTATCCTAGGTCAATGGGACCAAAGACACCAAGAAAGCAAGAGGACATGAGGCATAAGTGAGACTGCTCCCTCTGGCCTTGAAGGAGCAAATGCCACTTTGAGGGATACCAGAAATGTGAATAACCTTCAGGAGCTGAGAACAGCACTGCTCACAATAAGCACGAAATCCAGGGCCTTGACTGCAGAGCACAGAACTCTGCTAACAAACATGAGCTTAGAGAGGGAGCCAAGATGTGCGCGAGCTCATTAGACAGACGCATCCTTAACATTGTAAAAAGGTCCTTCGTCTTTTCACAATGACTGTAACTCTCCAACAGACTGACAGCATCCACTTGCAGCTAAACCAAATACTGGAGAGTCATTTACTACCACGTCTTTCAGTGTGTATGAGTTTATCTGCTATTTGCAAATTCCATTCTATTAGTTGTTAACCTTGATGTTGAAGCAGATCATCCACTACTGAAAACTAGAGAACATATGTTTCAACTCCTTTCCCCTCCCATCATGAAGAATCTTTAAATACTTGTCATTTGACTTTAGAGTTTAAAATAATCCTTGGCGCTTTTAATGTGATGATGGTATTAAAAGTGACTTTTTATCATTTTACCTTTTTGAGACCCCACACTTAAAAGCCAGTAGCTGCCATAGTAAAATATAAAAAGTCTCATTCAAAATGTTTATGATTGCTTTCTCTTTTTTGTGCTAATTTTCTTTGTCTACTTCTATTTACACTTCTCAAGAATTAGGAAGAATGTGTATAGTTTTTACTTTGTCTTGGTGACTATAAATTATCATTTTTATATTAGTCCTTATAAAATGCTGTTGAATTGACCAAGTACTTTAATGCACCCTCAATTCTCCAGTATAAAAGATGCCCTCTCCTTGACCCATCCCTCAGGTGTGTCTCTCACATATGTGAGATCTATTGCATCTCATCTATTGCAAATTGACTTCATGCTTAGCAATTAAGGCATTAATAGGGTGAACTGATCCATGCCAATGTACCACTGAGTTTAACTGGAGCCCTCTAGAGAAAAATGCTAATAACAATAATAGTTACATGTAGTGCAGGCTACATCCCAGCCACGTAAAACCCTAACAACCCTGCAAGGAAGATATGATCTCCATTTCTTTAGATGGGCAATTGAAGGTCAGAGAATTCAAATTTCATGCTGAAGGCTTTAGGCATTTTTTTCCCATTTAATATCTTTACTTTTAATGACTAAGTTATGCTACTGGCACAACTCTCACTTTATTGTCTGAACTTTTAAACAGTTATTTGAGTAAGTACCTTGAGTACATTATCCTAAGAGGATGTAGAATGGGCAGAGTTCTCTAGAAAACTAACAGTAGGCTATAGTCTCTATGCTGAGATTTCTTTCAAAGTGCACCAGTGATATTCCAGACATCACCTGCAAAAAGGTTAACTTATTTAATTTTTGGAAGATAAAACACTGTAACAGATGAGATTAAAAATCTCTGCCAGATTCTAGAGGACACTGAATCACAATCAGTAAAAAGGAATTAGTATAGTACAGACTGCATTTGAACATCAAATTCTGCCCTACCTACCCCTCCCCAATCCACTAACAGTATTAAAAGCCCACTACCCACTTATTTTTTACTCATTCCTCTGCTCGTTCTGCATATCAGAAAACGCGTGCATTGACTGAAGTGTGGGCCTGGAGGTAGTTGGCAATCCAGTTGGCCAATATCTCTGCATGCAGTTGGGCCCTTGAAGAGTTTACATGGCTGAAGTTTACTAACTTGCTCCCTTAATTCAGTTCCTAACGAATTTTTGCCTTTAGGTGAACTCTGGAACAGAGGCTCTGGCAGCTGCCCAGCACTGCCCCACCATCCTATTCGTACACATACAAATGGGATCATCTGCACCAAACTGCCACCTGTGAAACCTGGAACATTCATCTAAACTCATCCTCAATTCTGCCTGGCCTCCACCCTGCCACCCCTTCATATTAAGGTACCAGGAATATTATAGGGTTTCTTTTTAGATTTTTTTTATTAATACATACAAGAACTGGGGTATGCAGGGGTGTGAGGATTCACCAGAGACAGAGTGAGGAACAGAACAGGCAGATAGACTGAAACACACTACAAAGAGCAACAGCAGGTGAAACAGGAGAGGTCTGCTATACCATGTGGGTTACCTCCCTGGCTGGGGATCGAACTCGTGCTGTGGTGGTTGTAGACAGCCCTACAGTGCTGTACCTTAACCCCCTTGAGCCACCAGGGAGGCCCCGGGAATATTATGCTTTGATGACATTTTGGTTAAACTGGACAGTCATACTTTGGTCACACCAGGAGTGTACTACTTGGGTCCAGAGCTCTGGGTCACACTGAGATGGTCCGCTTAGTATGGCCAAAATCCAAGGAGTGTTGGCTGACCTCCTCAAACTCAGACATCCTCCCTGTCCTCACAGCACCCTGTGTCAGATGCTGGCAAGGCCACTGAAATAATACACTGAGACTCACATGTTTCTGTCCCTGACTAAATGCTCAGAGCTACGGTAAATGCAAAGGTCTCACGCTTCTGATAGAGGCAGTGGAAGAAAAGGAAGGGGTGGATGTAGGGACGCTAGAGGAGAAAGTACCCATAATTTGTGATGATGCAAAAAGGTAGGTGAAGGTACAGAAAAATAGATATGTCTTTTAGGGTTTCCAAAAGTTATCAGTTCCAAAGGTTATGGGTTATCAGAAGAAGATAACGCATTGGATATAAAAAGGAGAGGCTAGAAGAGCAGGCCCGATTTCTGGTTCTAGATTAATATCTGATTTATAGTAGGAATAAAACTAAAAAAAGAAATATTTAAAACAGACATTTTTACATCTTGCAAATGCCAAACAAAATCAGAAAGGGCAAGTTATGCAGAGTTTTTGAGTAATGTGATCTGAAAAGAATATGCTGGAGGATTTACATGAGCAGCGGAAAGATGGTCTGTCTGTCTATAATCTGGCCCAAGTTTCTGGGGTTCTTTTCATTTACTAAAAGCTGACAAATTTAAAGGATAACAGCCTAAGAGAATACATTTCAATTAACTTAGGGGAATGGATTCAAAATTTTCCTATAGAATTACTATCTCATTTCTTAAAATAAGAATTTACTTTTCATTGTAAATTAACCCATTATATACACACATCTGGAAGAAAAAAAACTGCACCATAAATATTTTGGTTGAATAAAAATAAATATAATTACCTTTTATTATTGTTCATTCAATACATCAAGTAATTTACAATGTAGAGAATAAGTATTTATTATTATGGTAGGGCGTATTTCTTCATAATAGAATTTTGAATATGTGTTTGCTGGTTTTAAACCAAACCTAGTGTGAGTAATAGGGAACTCTTAAATGGTGAAGAGTTAACTAAATAATACTGTAAGATCATTGTAGTAGTAGTAGTAGTATTGAATATAATATTATAGTATTATTATTTATATAATATAAATAACACTGCAGATTTCTAAAAACCAGTTGCTATGTTTGTTGCAACTGAAATTCTGATGTTCAAAATACTAAAACATTCTTGAAATAGAAGTCTCCTTCTTATTTTTCATAAGTTCCCTGAGTTCACTCATAAATTAGCAAAAGTTATCTCTTCACAACTTTATTGAGGAAAAAACCTTCTGGGTTTTTCTTCAAGGCTGGATATGCCCAGGGACATATTTTAAAAATGTAGCAGTTGAACAGGAGAGCAACCCAAAGTCTCAAATGTTTCCTGGCACAGATTTTTAAATCTCATGAGCTTGTATCAGGCTACAGAACATACTAGAGAGGCTGCAGCTCTCTGGGGGGTCAATTACCTCAACTCTTCTCAATACCCAGATATCAAATATGGTCTGTAATTCAATACATTCATCTACGGCTTCTGAATTCTTAGACAGAGAAAAGAAATGGATTCAGAATGATGTGGCATTTCCACAAATAGCCCAGTGAGTTCCACCATCACGACCTGTGCTCCCTCTCTCTCTGTTCTCTCCCCTTCTCACTTCCATTCTGGTGGCTTAGTCTCTCCATCTTAGCAAAACTGTTTTCCAGCACATGGCTCAGTGTATTGGGAACCTGGCCAATGCTTGTTTAATTATGCTGAAAATAACCTGAAGACACATTGCAAAACTGTGATCAAACTTTGCTTTTTCCCATCTAGGTCTTCTTTCTGTATGTCAAGTGACAAATAACTTGAACCCAAAATATATCTGTCCTGAAACATTCTGACAACCTGACAACAGGAATTCCTCTTTTTGCTCTGGGGGCAAATGCCATATCTCTACTCTCTAAGACAAATGGGTGGAGCAGGGGTAGGTACTTGAGTGAGATACAAGAAAACATCAACAATCTCAGAGTGATAGAGAAGAATACTCTATGAAACCCTCAATTCTCGGGGCCTCCCTGGTGGCGCAGTGGGTTAAGCAACGCACTATGAAGCAGCCACTGTAGCACAAGTTCGATCTCTGCCGCCGTCCAGGGAGGGGACCCACATGGCGCAGCAGACCTCTCCTGCTGTGCCCGCTGCTCCCCTCAGCAGTGTACTTCTGTTGATCTGCCTGTTCTGCTCTGTCTATGGTGAATCCTCTCACAACCCACACCTCTGGCCTGTACCCCAGTGCTTGTGTGCATAAATAAATATTTTTAAAAAGAAGAAAAAAAATGAGTGTGCTGAGGCCCACACTCTTATTCTAAAAAAAAAAAAAGAAACCCTCAATTCTGGGTGTTCTTGTTCCTGCCAAAAATAAATGCTGTCATATATGGAATGTAAAGATAGAGTGCAAACAAACAAAACCAGTTCTTAAGGGCAGACTGGAGGCAGACTGGAGGTTACCAAATGGGAAGGGGGTTGGGGACTGAGTAAAATGGGTAAAGGGCTCAATTGTATGGTGGCAGATGGAAGCTAAATAGTTGGTGGGACCATGAAGTAATATATACAGATACTGACTTATACTGCTGTACACCTGAAACTTACATAATGCCATAAACCAATGTATAAAAATATACTTTAAAAAAGTAAGACGTCATTAAAATCTAACATGTGATCCCAGAAAGTATGATCTTTATGTCACAAGTATTTTACTCAACATACCACCATGCCATGAATCTGTAAAATATCACATTGTACACACACACGCATATCACATCTCATAGATTTAAATACCCTTTGTAGAGAGGTTGGAAAAGAGGGGGAAAAAAAAGAAAGAAATATGGAAGCACTTAGAAATTTTATTCAGAAGGAAAGAAGCTATGTGAAATTAACACATTATACTTTCTGGGCTCTAACACCATTTATCTCAGCACAAAAGTAAAAGTCACCCATTGGAATTGACCTCTCCTGTTCTCAGTCAATGGCACTGAGTCAGCCCTACATGTTCACAATGGACTGAGTTTGCGCCTGCTCTTTCTCTGTTGCCATTAACACTGGCTTGGTTATTCTGTGCCTCTTGTTACTTCTCACACGAATGAACTCCCCTGCTAAATATTGATTCCTGTGTTCACAGGTGGGACTGACTGAATCACCTTTCCCCTTTCCCTCATCATCCCCATCCTTGATAGTGCCAAGAGGTTTAACCATACAAAACACAGATCTAATCAAAGGCAGAGAACACACAACATGAAGATGACTCCTTGGGTATTCTGGATCAACAACTTAGTCCTTCCCTTCATATCCAGGACTCCTCATTCCTGACTATTTCTTTGCCTTTATCTCCAGCCAGTTGTTCTGAACTAGTTGGGTGTGTTTTTGTGGGGTTTTGACTAGATGTGCCTCCTACTGCACTCCCCTCCTGGCTCCCCTATTCGTCCCTCTATTTGTCAAGTGATAGTTTTCTTTGCTACTCTGCCCACAGTCACACCAAGTGCCTGTCCTGCTCCTTCTCATCATGACTCTCAGGCTGTGCTGGCCTTTTCTAAGGAAGTGGCAGAGTTTTGCTGCAAATCCAGGGCTGGTTAGAGTCCGCCAAGGCAGCATCTATGCACTTTGCCCACAGTAAGACCAGCCACCCCACAAGCACCCAGAATGTTACTGTACATTTTATTTTCAAAAAAGCAAACCTTAGGCATAAACAGGGATCACAAAAGCATTATGCATCTGGGAGTCAAACTTTCCATTCTCAATTGTTCGGGAGAAGTTAGTGATTCCGACCACTACATTTCAAAACCACTGATGCTGAAGATATGTGTAATGATAGGGAGCATGCTGGGAAGCTTACTAAATATTTGGTGAATGAATAAATAAATAAGATGAGCTGAGTAAGGTGAAACCCTAAGAAGTCTCAGAAATTGCAAGGGAAAGGAACGCTTTCATAGACTGAATGAACAATAGTCCAACCAAGGAGGAGTAATTATTGATAGGAAACAATTGTTTGAATGAATCCCAACACATGCAGAGAACGGAAATGCTATTTCCCAAAGAATCTTTATGACAAACTTTGCAAGTAGGGTGTAATTCTCCAAATCATTATCATGTTCAGGTGCCAACTGAAAAATAACCAGGGTCTGAAAGTGAGCATTTACAGGGTTCATTTACCACGGAACATACCCAGTATAATTTGTGGGATACATTTCCAAACAATCAATTCTCAGTCAGAGAAAAACATTAAAAAAACCCAGAAACTCATCTGACATCAACTCTAATATATTACTGGTCATTTATTGATTGTTAAAGGACATGACAGGAAATACATGTTACTAAATAAATTGGAATGGTACCACACCAGAAATCTAGACTGAAGAGGAATATACAACATAGTTTGATTTTTATTAGGGTTACTTTAAGGCATGTCTTTCTCTCACTTCCATGTGGTTTTGGATCCTGAATAGCAGCGATTATGAGTTTACTCCATTACCTTGAGTAGAACAAGAAAATCACTAGTCTCTGGCTTAGAGATTGAGGAGATGGAAGAATAATTCCTTTGCGCACTCCACTCAGCCTCCAGAATCTGGAAACTCTAGGGTAAATGTGATACTTGTTTTTCTCTACATCACATGGAAAGCTCACTTGAAAAATAAAGAGAGCCCTTGAAATGGCAAGAGAGGAGAGAGACAGGAGCTTACATTGTCTGTATCTAGTGGTTTTTAGAAGAATGTATGGCATAAAAACTGTTGAACATGCAATACAAAAACTGACCACAACTCTCATTTCAAACCACTCCACTAAACATGCTATATACATGGGGGCATCAACTATATCTTTTAATTTAAAAAAAAAAAGTTCATTCTAAAAGATGCAATAAATGTCAAGTCCTTCATTAGCCATTTGCTGGTAGTACTTCACCTGGAATTTTGCCTAGCACACGAAATGTGTGATTAAGCACATTCATTTTCAACACTATGCAATTTGTTTCAAGCAAGTAACTATAAAACTAGGAAGGTATACTTTGTGAAAGGTTACCCTTTGTGCCATCACAGAATTCTGCCTTAATTTTTTTATTATACAAATTAAGGAGAAATCCACTTTAGAACCAATTCATTAATGCCCTCTGAAATCACTTTCTCTTCATAGTTTTCATTTGTGTAATCAGGAAGAGGACTGGAAAGCCTCTCATCAATATTGTAATTTCAAAGAAAATATTAAAATGATCACCTTATTGCTTTGTTCGGTAGAGCAAATATATAAAGGTGTAGTGGAATAAGAAGGAGATAGTAAGAGCCTGGGGCACAGCATCTAGAGAGCCAGGTTAGATAAGAGGGATCATGGTCAAACAGAGCAGAGGTACAGTCTCTGAATGTCTCTGATACTTTTTAAAAAAGGAGTTGGGATTAATGAAGAACACCATTCAAAAGCCTATCAGCTCTTACAGAAATCTTATCTGCGCTCTGAGAGACCGGCTCAAGCAGTACTGGTGCTGGTTTAGCAAGGGAAGCAGGTCTCATTCAAAGTCATCAATCAGAAGGGATTTCTTTTTCATGTTGATCTTCATTAAAGGTAGGCTGCGTTCTCCGATGAAGGACAGAACAAAGACTTGCAGGAATCCTAATCCATTTTTCCTGGGATGTTGAAATTTTTCTCCAAAAGATAGAAGATGTTACAATTCAAAAAGTGAGGAAGAAGAAGAAGAGACAAAACTCTGGGACACTAGAAGAAATCGAAAGCAGGAGCGACAGGGCAGCTAGGAAGTTCTTCCATAAACAGTGACTCGTGCCTTCTGGAGAAGACACTTGGCTCATGACTACAAGTGAAACCTGTGTTTGCAGCTGCCTTCAGAGGCCACAGGCATGGAGCTCCAGAGCGGCACATGAGTACGGATGATGGGTGAGCTGCTGAGGGCTGAGACCAGACAACTATGTGTAACTGACAAGACCAATTGATGAGGGAGCTGATTTCCTGGAGGGTGACAGATGCACTTCTGAGATCTGTCAGATGTGGCAATCTTTACCCACCACCTCTGATTCATGTTTGAACAAATGATACTGCTAGGAGAAACACAGAGCCATCTTAAGCATTATAAATTCTGGAGCAAGAAAAGGAAGGTGTGAGACAGTTATTGCTTTAAATACCTCCTTCCCCCCAAAATGGGCTAAAGACATGGAACACTTCATGATGCTGACATTTGTAAATGGCTGGAGACACTGTGATCTTAGGGAATTACAAAAATCTGAAGATGGCCATATGCTACTAGAAGCAGATCCTGGTAGATGAAGAGAATTTAAAAATAAATCAATGAACCACGAATTGTTTCCCCCAAAAAGAAGAATTTTAAATAAGAACACCACCACCCAATGGCTATTGGGAACCATTATAAAAGACAAATACTAAGACTATTTAGCCAGCAGGGGAATGCACTAGAAAGGATAGAAAGGCATGTGTGAGAGAGAAGACTGGTTGCGAACAGATGCTGTGTTGAGATTGAGTGAAATAATGTATGGTAAACATCTGCCCCAGTTCCCGATACTAGGAGGGTATTCGACAGATGAGAAAAATTTTTAATTGAATCTAAAGAAATTATTAGAACAACGCGTTTGTGTGTGTGTGTGTGTGTGTGTGTGTGTTGTCTGCTTGCTTTTGGCTAGACCTAGAAGGCATCAAAGGAGGAAAAGGGAAAAATCTGTGAGCCCTAAAATGCACATATCATAAGAGAGAAAGTGTCAAAGACAAAGGTCAACAGCACCTTTTGGGAAGGGGACCTGAGAAGTACACGGTACTGGGTAACATAAAGGAGAAAGTCATTTGGAGGGCAAAAAAGTGACATTTGTGATAACAACTATGAGCATGGAAGTGACAAATAAAGAGGCAATCTTAATAAAGGGCAGCAAATTATGTCCCTATGTATGTTTCTAAGTCTTAACGGAAGGATTTAGAATAGAATCATGCGCACAAAGGAAATGACTTCTGTCAAAGATATAAAACTTGTGAAATGATGGGAAGGCATTCTTTTGTTTGCTTTATTAAGATGGCTTCTTGGGCCTCCCTGGTGGTGCAGTGGGTTAAGCAAGGCACTATCAAGCAAACCTCAGCCACTGCAGCACGAGTTCGAGTTCGATCCCTGCCGCCGGCCGGGGAGGGAATCCACATGACACAGCAGACCTCTCCTGCCTCGCGCACTGCTCCCCTCAGCAGTGTGTTTCAGTCAGTCTGCTTGTTCTTCAACCCACTCTGTCTCTGGTGAATCCTCTCACTGCCTTGGACTCTGGCCTGTACCCCAGCTCTTGTATGCATAAATAAATAAATCTTAAAAAAAATTGTTGCAAAAAAATAAGATGGCTTCTCTAGGGGAGAGGACAGGTGCAGAGAGAAGGAAAGGAAAAGAGGAGGGGTAGGGCAGTGGTAGCCCCCCAGGCACCAGGTGAGGGCAGCTAATGGATGAGCAGAGCAATGACTTGGAAGATGGATTCAGTTGGAAGGGGCCATCACTCACCAGGTAGATTTCAATCAGTAAAAGTATTATTTCTGCTGCTGAATTTTCAAAAGTTCTATCAAACACCAAGAGAAAAGTCACTTTATTCAGGTAGTTTTGAAAGAGAGCACACTTATTATGAACTGAATTATGTCTCTTACCCTCCCAAAGTCATATATTGAAGCCATAACTCTCACCATGACTTATTTGAATGAGTCAGAATAGTGAGATTCCAAATAAATACATCTCATACAGATTTGATCTTCAGCCCTACTTCCTGGCTCACAACTCCTAGAAGGTTTGGAATTCCTTAAGTTTTGAGAGTGATGAAGGTGTCTCTCGTTATGGGAAGCCTACTAAATATTTGGTGAATGAATAAATAAATAAGATGAGCTGAGTAAGGTGAAACCCTAAGAAGTCTCAGAAATTGCAAGGGAAAGGAACGCTTTCATAGACTGAATGAACAATAGTCCAACCAAGGAGGAGTAATTATTGATAGGAAACAATTGTTTGAATGAATCCCAACACATGCAGAGAACGGAAATGCTATTTCCCAAAGAATCTTTATGACAAACTTTGCAAGTATTTTTTCCTTTTGGGGGTATAATTCTCTGAACCATTATCATTTTCAGGTGCCAACTGAAAAATAACCAAGGTCTAGGTAGGAGGGCCTAGGTAGAAGGACTGTTTGCCAAGGAACAAACCATATGATTCAAGTATTGGAGCTTCCAGTCCCGTATTCCCCATCCATAACCCCTACCCTGACTTCCAGGGGAAGCAAAGGGTTGAAGATCTGAGTCCATTGCCCATGACCAGTGATGTAATGACGCCTCCATCACAAGGGCTTCACACAGCTTCCAGGCTGGTGAATGCCTGAAGGCCTGGGGGAGAAGAGCCACCCTGGAGAGGGCATGGAAGCGTCATGCCTCTTCCATCTTCTCTACCTGGCTGTTCTTGAGTTTTAGCCTTTGCAATAAATGGGTTTCTTAAGTGCTCTGAGTTGCTGGAGCAAAATAATCAGACCTGAGGGGGGTGACCAGGGACCTCTGACTTGTAGCCAGCTGCACGGCAGCACAGGTCCTCATGACTACGCTGAAGTGGGTGGAGGGCAGTGTGGAGAGACTGAGTCTGTCTCACTCAGGTAGGTAGATAATATGTCAGAACTGAGTGGAACTGAGTCAAATTCTCAGCTATTCAGCTGATGTGTGAGAACTGCTTGTTGGTGTGGGGAGGCCTCCACATACCCCGATCGGGAGCTGGTCTCAAAAGACCAACACAGGCCGGTAAAGAAGGAATTAAGGTTAAAGGATATCTTAAGAGTAAGGGGCCTCATAGCCTAGAACAGGAGTCCAAAGAAGAAGAGGAAGAGACGCCAGCTCTCTCTGGTGACACGCAGGAGGAAAGGGCAGCTGAGGACTCAGCAAGCATGTGGCCCAGGAGAAGAGGTCTCGCTAGAAACCAGTGCTGACCGCACCTTGTTCTTTGAGTTCTGGTCTCTGGAATTTTGAGAAAATGAATTTCTACTGTGTATCTGTAACAGGGTGGTCCCAGGAAAAGGGGAAGTTCCCAAAAATCCTGGTTCCGCCCTAAGTGGGTGGAGCTGAGGATAAGAAGATTTCTGCAGAGAAG